>JAVQJF010001743.1:0-23574 GCA_036023855.1 Gadopsis marmoratus
ACACACACACACACACACACACACACACACACACACACACACACACACACACACACACACACACACACACACACGTTGATCTGTGTTTGCAGGGCGCTGTAGCTGCACCGCTGGTAACAAGAGTCGGCAGCTTTTCATAAAACACTCCAGGAGTTCAGGGCTTCGTCCTTCAGGGGCCCACATTCGGTAAAATATGATATAATCACAATTAAACTCGCGAGACTGATTCTTTTCGCATAAATCTGAAATGTAGAAGATACAGCACGAACGCGCACATGATGCTATAAACAGAGTGTTGACTAAGTATCGCGTGATCTCGGTTGTGGGCAAACTGCGCACTTCGGCGGTCAAAACGAAACCATTTATTTTGTGATTTGTGTGTAAAATTTAAAAACTAATAAACGCATAAAACGTTATAATTAATTCATTCATTCATTCATTAATTAATTAATTAATTAAAAAGCTGCTGTCCGTCCAGTGCATTATTACAGCATGAGCCGATACTTGTTTAAATGAGATAGAACACCACACTTCCTTTAACAAACATCAATGGCTCTATAAGATTTATAAGCTCTGTAAGCGCGCGTGTAAAGCGGCGACGCCCATAATAAGCGCAGAGGGGCTCGTGGCGCTGCAGGAAGATATGAATGAACGAGACATGAAATGTCTGCGGTGTTCAGATGCACCGACAGACCCACCGGCGCAACAGGGCAGCTTCTGTTCACATTACACGAACACAGACTGTCGGTGCTGCGAACAGGCGTTTCATTCCCTTTAGAATTAAAATAGGCTGAAATGCGGTGCCATGAGGTTTGCTCCGTCAGTCACACGCCTGCAGATCATGCACGCACTTCGCTCCCGTGGCCCCGTGATGAAAAGTTCATTTTTGAGACTAATGTTTTCACGTGTCAGCACAGTGTTTTCAATATGGGCCCAACGTAAATGCAAATCTGGACCAACATTTGAGCTACATACACGGATCAGACATAACTTTATGACCAGTGCCAGGTGAAGTGGAGAACACTGATTATCTGGTTGCCATGGCACCTGTCAGTGGGGGGGGGGATATATGGGGCAGCAAGTGAACGTTTTGTCCTCCAAGTTGATGTTGAAGCAGGAAAAATGGGCAAGTGGAAGGGATGTGAGCGGCTTTGACAAGGAACCAAAGTGTGATGGCTGGACGACTGGGTCAGAGCATCTCCAACACTGCAGCTCTTGTGGGCTGTTCCCGGTCTGCAGGGGTCAGGACCTACCAGAGCCGCTGAACCGGGACAGGGTCATGGGCAGAAAAGCTTCTGCGGCTCAAACTGCTGAGAAAGTTCATGCTGGTTCTGATAGAAAGTTGTCAGAACACACAGAGCATCTGCAGCTTGTTGCACACGTGGCTGCGCAGCCGCAGACCGGTTCTGTTATGGCTGATCGGTGTCAGTGATACTGCATATAGACACAACTGTACAAGTGTAAAGCCGTATGGGGTCATGACGCCTTCGTGCTCATGTCAGACCTGTGCTGACGCGTGCACAAAACCTTTCGTGGGTGACTCTTTCTGCCTGTTTGTGTGCAGAATATATCCGCACTGCATTTGTCCGCCTGGGATTTTGACCCCGGATGTGTCCGGAGTGTTTTGGGCGGGGCAGCTTGTCAACTCCTCCCCTCTGAAAGGCCGAGGAGCCAATTGAAACGGCCGCAGGCATCGTTTGAAATATCTGGCTACGCCGCTCGTCGAAACGAGCTACGACGTTGGCCAATAAACACGACACCGGGCCTTGACTGTCAAAACATGCTGTACAGCTGGTGGCTAGGCTGGCAGCTAGCTGACAAAACTCACACCAGTCTCATTTCTCAGCGCCTCCGTCCTCTTACCTGCGTCTCGGAGAGGTTCAGCTGCCGCGCGAGCTCCGTGCGCTCGCGGCCCACGACGTACTGGCACCGCTGGAACTCGAGCTCGAGCCGGTACAGCTGCTCGGCCGTGAAGGAGGTTCGCGTGCGCTTGGGCCGGTCCAGGTCGAGGCCCTTCGGCAGCACGATCTCCCGGATGGTGCCTTTGGCGTCTGCACGGGGTTAAAAACACGACGAAAGCTACGCGTCAGTGCATTTACAGGAGGGAGGGGGGCGCTACAGGCGAAGTATAAATACTCACCTGAGGGGACCGCATGAAGATCCCCTTTTTAGCACTTTTGGGCAAACAAACAAACAAACAAACAAAAAAGGTAAGTGATTTTTAACACAAGTGGGTGTTTATAAGACGCCTGGAGGAAGAAGCCCTGCTGTCGTTAATATGCATATATATATATATATACACACATTGTAGGTGTGTTGGAAATAACAGCAAACAAATTAGGCCAAACACTTTCCTGTAACTGTGCTTGAATCAGTGTGAGTGCTCATAATAACGACACGCCCATACAGTTTGCCCACATCACAGTCTAGAATCCAAGATTTGGGGGGAGAGTTGAGTTTTGTATGTAACTCCAAAACGCGTTCATTTGTAGCTCGTGCACCACTGTTAGAACACGTGACCGTGCACACAGGCCACATCTTAAACATGGCAATATCTTGTGTTCCCATGAACTGAAAGTCAAATTAAAATCCTTGTTTGCTGTTGGAAGACTTTACTGGAAACGATCAGAAATATGTGACACACGACCAATTCTGCTCGGCTTTGCCCGAATCTGTCCTGGTGATTAAAAATATTTGGTGTTTTTAAAGGTGGCGTCGCTTTATTTCTCTGCACGACATCTAATTCACGTCAAACGAGTCACTCCCAACCGTTTCCACTCATTATCTACCCACAACAACGACAGAGTGTGTGTGGGTTTTTACATAAACTACCGTTAAATAGGGAACTTGAACTTTTTGTTAATTATTGCTTTTATTGGTGTTATTTTATTTTGAGTCGTTTGTTCCACCGGGCTGATTTATCAAGAACTGGCTGCTTCGATAGATGGTGGTGTTTCCAAAGATTGTCTGCAAATCAGAACGGATTTAAATTAAGTAAAAAAAAAAATTATAATTCGAGTACAAAAACAACTTATGTTAAAAAGGTAGATTACAGTCAATTAAAATATTCCAGAGATACCCTGGATGGGGAGGATCAGTCACGTCACCCCGCCCTGAATCCAGAAGCCTATACGGTTCCAAAAATAACATTTTAAAAATAAAAAAAATATATCTCACAATTCCTTACTTTAATCGAGCATGTTTGGGTTTTTAAGGACGTGTTTCCCCGACAGTACAACCCTTGTATTCTCGGGTAGCCGAGAATATTTGTTCGTATTCACCACATTGACTGGACGCGCAGGCCAGACAAGACCTCCCCTTTGTCCAGGGTTTTGAAGTCATGAAATATGCAATTCAATAAAATATGAAGAACCCTGAATTAAATATGAAACAAAACTGATTGAACCGAACATCCATAGTGTTTCTATGGGAAGGCTACTGCTTAGAGCAAGGGGAAAAAAGAAAAAGTTGAATTAATGTATTGAGCAATAAAGGCACATTGGAGCTGCTGTACGACAAAACATTCGGCGCAGTTACCTTGAGCAGGTGTTGACGGATAATGTGTAAAAGGAAAAGTGGACTGTTTTAGCTACTGTGGGGGAAATAAAAGACTTCACGAAACGCAGCACATTCGTCAGCTTTGTGCGCACTGGCCTGCATTAATTATTTTCTGTCACAGCGTTTATGACAGTTGGAACAGGCCTCAGCTTCATGGTGGAACATGTCTCCATCTTCACGCACGCGTGGTCACTTTGCGTAGCGTGTCGCCAGGCGAGTTAGTTGGCGTCTGCACCAGAGATGCTGCAAACCCTCCTAATATACACACTTGTGACACCTTTCTCTCGCAAAGAGCAGCTCGAACTGTGACGGGAGGGGAACCTGGCGGCTGCACGCAGACCTGCTGACCTCCCGGTGACCCCTGGCACCTCTGCAGGAAAACCAAACCCTGACGCTGCAGGCGTCGTTGGCTCAGTGCGAACTGTAGCCTGCACAGCATCTCCGACCTTCTACAGGCAACCCCCCCCCTCTGATGGACACCATTACCAGCGACTGATGCAACACAACAACGACAGCATGTTTAACTCAGCACTGATGAATCACAGGCTTTTACCAGAGAACACGAGCACGTGATCAGCAGAAGAGGCATTTAATAAAAAGCTGTGTGACAGACGACAGTAGTCTAATAATCAATATATTCACAATAATAAAGGTTAGAGATGACGATGGCGGACAACAACGTCGCTCTGAAGGAGGAGGATGTTTCAGGGTATTTCTATTTAGGTTTTTTCTTATGTTCATTTCTATAATCGCTTTCGCCATTTTATCTCGTGTTTGTCTTCATCTCTCGTCCTTGGTGTCGTTTGGGCCTATTTAAAATAAGTCATTACAACATATATATATATACACACACATATACACACACATACTGCATGGCACAGGACACCGCACGACTAAACGTTCAATAAAAAGATCAAACTAACCAGTCAGCAAGCATATTAGGATATCTACAGTATTCAAACCGAGAATTGATAGGCCGACATATTGATTCAGTCCACAGCAAACAGCCACTGCAAAAACACCAGCTGCAATTGTCTGTAGGAGCCAACCTGCACTCTGCGGAAAGCATCAGATAAAAAACATCTCCTTCATGCAGGAAACTTCACAATGACGCAAAATGTTCCACACATTATAATATATTTTAAATTCAGTTTTTTATTTATTTTTTTTTAACCTTCCCTCCAGCTGGAGTTGCAGCAGTCGTTTACGTTTACGTGCTGAAAGAATAATTACAAAATGTCACACGTGCAAATAACCTTAAATAACCTCCATGTTTCCACAGACGTGTTTGTGGAACCTGGTGTCCTCGCATTTACTGTACAGTTTACATTTCTATCATTTAACCGTCCAGTTATATTTTTTTAAATAAATTAAATACAAATGTTTTGGGCCACTTGGACTTAAAATAGGACTATAAAACCACCTATACTTATACAGAATTTAAAAAATAATAATTTCATTGTATTTTCAAGAGAGTTTGCTGACTGCAGTGATTCTATCTTCTTTTCTTGGATATTTTAAAAAAGGTCTCAGTGTCCTGCAGAGGCTGCTGGCCTGCTGCAGGAGGGCGTGGACACTCGGTATAATAATGCAGTGAATATTATTCTGATGTTAATTAACGTAACGTTGGCACACAAAGGCAACCAGCTACTGGCAGGTGACCCAACACACACACGGCTTTACAGTGGAGGTCGATGGAGAGCTGCAGGATGGGGTTTTCCTATCAGCTTCTTTGTTGATTAAACAGCCTCGAGGAGTGAATTTCACCTGATTATCATGAACTGTTTTCCTTTTTCTTTTCTTCCTCAGGTCTGATTTTAAACCTTCGGACAGAGACTCGATAAAGAGTATGACCCATGTGTGAGGACAAATAGTGAGGAAATATTTCATACAAAGTCATTGTTTTCACTATTGATCTGACCTCATCAATTATTCTGTTCTCAAAGGAACAAAGGGAGTTTTCACAGCTGATACAGCCTGCGCCAAACAATCACTTTCTGAGGGATTTTATTTTATTTTGCAATATATATATATATTTTTTAAATGAATGCTTACAGGTGTGGCCTTGGTGTTACAATCATTTGGGTATCACGGAAGTGAAAGTAGCCTATTGTTACCAATGCAGGGATTGTTGTTTTTTGGGAGTCCAGCCTGCTCCAGAGGTGTTGTGGTAATAAATTAAAGCCCAGTTTTGGAGCATGAGTCCAGGTTTTGGACACTTTGCGTTTAAATAGACTAATATCTGCCTTCTTATAGTTCGTGATATTTTATAGTAACATTTGACATTTATTTAAATGGGAAAAGCACCAAACAACTCCACATTAAAATTCTTTTTTTTTATAGCCCCAAATTTAATATACTACTTTTTTTCTTATATGATTGTATTTGCTGTGGCTGTCAATCCTGCCTGTGTGTGTGCGTGTGTGTGTGTGTGTGTGTGTGTGTGTGTGTGTGTGTGTGTGTGTGTGTGTGTGTGTCTGGGCTGAAGCCTGCTGTACATTCTCTGATTGGAATATTTGTGGACTAAATAACAGATCAATTAAAATAGCCTCAATTTCCTGGAAACTCTCGCAGGTTCCCATCTGAGTGATGCCTTTTACGCACAATAAATCAATGCTCGTTTTCTTTTCGTCCACTCACCCCTCACTAATATCCTCCGGCAGTAGTCAGGGTCCACTCCCAAAAGTTTGTCGTGTCCGTCTTCGCTGGAGGACGTCGGGGTGGACGCTGATGTCCCCGGGATGTCGGTGGAGCTCTGAACCGGGGACCGGCTCCCTATCTCGGCGCGGCACTTGGTCTCCATCCGGTCCGGGCACAGCGGGTTGGGGCCACAGCGGTGGTTCCCATCGCCCATAGTCGTGGCCTGGTCAAACATCTACAGGTAAGTTTACACTCTCTAAGATGATCTCTCCCTCCGTCTGCTGCTCACCCTCGTCTTTCTACTTTATTCTCCTCTTTGCAAGTGTCCTCCAGAGACGAGGCGAGCATGCCCTCCTCTCCCCACGCGAAAAAAAGTAGATCCAGTTACAAAGGAACCATGCGGTCCTGCAACGGGACTGGGGTGTGATTCAGGTGCATGACGCGCGGTCCCGGAGTCCAAACCAAGGGGGGGGGGGGCAGAGTCGGCTGGGGCGGAACTCTCGGGGTCCCGCTCGGACTATAGGAGCCGGGAAGTGCAGAAGGAGGGCATGGTGCAGCCAGCAAGGTACAAGGGGGGCAACCAGATCTGTGCAGGAGCGGGGAGGTCCCGCACACACACCCACGTAGGAATAAAGTGAGAGGCGGCGCGCGCGCGCACACACACGCACAAAAACACTCACACGTCAGCGGTCACGGTGCACAAGCCAGGGGAGAAAGTTTGTCCCGGTTGTCACTTCAGCCCCGGTCACACCGGCTGCCTCCGCGGATCCTTCACTGAGTGCTGCTGCTGCTGAGGCGGCCACATTAAAGGGGGGGGGGGGTGTGTAGTGGGGGTGGGGGGGTAGGGTCGGTGGTCTTCTGCTTTTGGAGAGCCCACAAGAAAAGATGTCTGTGACGAAACCCCCCCTGCAGGAGGGGACTGTCAGCGACTGCGAGATGGTCACATTTGCTGTTAGACAAAGTGTGGCGGCGTTGCTCCACAGCTGAGGCGTCGCCCTGCCCACACTGACACACGGGAGACGTCGGCGCGTGGATAATATCTGTGGCGACACGGTGCACTCCACAGAGGCAGGAACCCCGGACGTCACTTCCTGTCCACGCAGGCTCGCCGCCGATTGGTTCCGCAGGAAGGGCACGTTTCGACACGCGGACGAGCGGCGCGGCGGACCGGGATCAGGCGCGCAGACATGAGACGATGGCCGCGTGTTCCGCCGTGGGAGCAGCCCGGGCTTCCCCGCGGCGCCGGCAGACTCTGATCCCGTTCCTGTTCCAGCTCTGCCCGGCTCCAGGAGCCGGCGAGGTAAAACGTCATGTACGTTCAGAGTGTATGACAGTTTATGCCCCGCACGTGTCCCTCAGAAATAATAACGTGAAATCAAACAGGATCTTAAAAACTGAATTAAATAAACAAAAATAGGCTTTGCATACGAACTCATATAGGCCTGTAGACCCATATATGAAGGCCAATGTTGGCTTTTCATTAAATATTGGGTTGTCATGTCGGTCAGTCTGTTATTATTCAGATTTCTATGAAAGCAGAAAGGCTGCAGTCACATTTAAGCGTCTTTTACAGCTGTAATCAAGTGTTTAGGTGTGTTTTTCTAAATTAATTCTTCATAAAAATGTCTGGTGTAACCCGGAGTTCAATTGTTCTTATCTGATTCAATGGTCTGAGGATAGTGGGTGTCCTATATTGTAAAAATGTAAAGTCAAATTTGTGATTTGGCTGCTGTAAAAGGAAAATGTTTCTTTGCTTTTCACCATATGGTGCATATGGTGTATTGATCAGCACAGTTTGAAGCAACCTAAACATTTTTTTTTAAAGTAATGTAATGAGAACACAATTCTGGACAAAACACAAAATAAGTTGTCATGAAAACCATGCAGCACATAATAATATCGCCTATATAACCTTAGTCTAAAGAATAAGATATTGACCTCCAACAACCCGTCTTGGTGACACACTGTAGACAACATGTAGAAATATTCTGAGGAAAGTATAAAAGAATAAAACACAAAACAATAAAACGCGGGATAAAAGACCCGTTATACAATAACGTCACAAACTAAACCCTGAAAATGAGAGCTGAATCTAAACAAAGCCTATTGGATTCAACAGGTGTTTCTGTTATTTTGTCCACCGCTTTTCTGCAACACAATTGCCTCCAAGTCTTTTAGCCGTATGAAGTGCTGATGGCACCCTGAACCTCATAAGCTGTTAGAAGCACTGCATGATTACAAAAAGAGCATAAAGTGAGGTGACCATTTGTTTCCCACTGCAGACAAAACGTCTCATTCACAGCCGTTTACTGTATATGTGCATCTTTATCGAGCAGCAGCCCATCTTCTGCTGCCAGCTTGATGTTGCTGGTGCGGCGTGCAGTTTGTTGTGATTGTGAGATAATTTCAGGTGCAGGAATGATTGAAACATTGGGTGGAATTTCCTCTTTACAGGTGAAACATATTTGAAAACACTGCAGCAGAAAAAGAAAATAAAAAGGTTTTTGAGCGGGATTATATAATTATAGTTTTGCCGTGTGTGTTCTTTCTTATTTTTCTTATCCGAGGCCGTAATTACTGCTCACAGCCACGGGTCGTTACTCCTTTCAGCTGGCCTAATCTCACAGAGGATGAATAGAAACTGTCAATCAGACGCTGCACTCAGCAACGAGACAAGAGGGGACTGATTGCTGCTGCTGTGCTGCGACACACACACACACACACACACACACGCATGCACACACGCACACATACACACTTTTTCTTCCTCCTACACTCCAGTGTTTTCACCTTCGCTGCCTTTGCTGATGCAAAAATAAAGCAGCAAAGATTTTTAATCTTTTTAACCTGTTTAACTTTTCAACTTTATCTTGATTCTGTCTTTAGGGTTTATTAGGAAACATTTTTGTGTAATTCTGTGATTATAATATTTTAACCATGGGGGGGGCAAATGCTTTTGCTGCAAAATACGCCCCACAGGATGTTTGCTGCACGGACTGACACCTCTTCTATAGCCTGTTGCACAAAGTAAATAACCTAAAACAAGTAGAAAAAGTTCAGATAGATTTAACAGCTGTTGCTTGTTGGTCTTTTTTGCTGTAGTGCTCCTGGGGTCCATTAGTAGACAGATATAAATATACATGGGGAAGGATCTATATGTTAGTTAGCTATTAAAGAAAAAAATTTAATAATTTATAACACAGTCACTTTAGAAGAAGGCTGAAACAGGTGCATGGCACGAAGAGAGTCTGGGGATAAAGAGATGTTTACATCACATTGCTTTAGATTCTACTCTGGTATTACAGCATACATCTTCAGCTGCAACATTAAAATGATGTTGATGCACAGTAATCCTGCAGTACACCTCCGATGAACCACACACAGCTTTTATCCACATCTGAGGAAGCTCCGTTTATATTTTACTTTTGCACGTTTTATTAATGAAGAAGTTGGATGGATTAACAGGCACGTTTCCCTACTTTTGACCAGTTATGGCAGATCTCCCTGCGCCGAGGGCATGTTCAATATGGTGTAGTTTTATTACCACACGATGATCTGAATTCAAATTGAAACGAATGCAGTAAGCGGGGGAAGCTTTGATATGTTATATTGTGACAACATTTTATTTTAAACCTACCTCTGCTATACTCCAAATCCCACTTAGGCTACAGTAGGCCTACTCACCCCACATATCTCCTGCTACATCATGCTCATAGCCTGAGTCTCTGCCTGTATGTCTGCCCCAGGCCAAAAGGGGGGAGAAACTAAAAGTTTATTTACGCCAACGCACCGACTGCCTCATCTCTGTCCCCGGTGTTCTGTGGCTGGAGATGAATTCAATCAGATCAATCAACAGAGATTACAGTAATCCCAGAGGTCAGAGAGAGGTCGCCCGGCCACTCAGGGTTCACACATCCCACATGAACTCTACACAGATCTGTGCACGAATGGCAACTACTTGACCGCATGAAACTGTGCTTTTTATATATGCAAAGATAGAAGAATTTAGACTTAATTTCAGACTGCAGATGGTTGTGAACAAGACGGTGCGGCGTTCAGTGTACACTCAGACATCATAGAAACAAGTGCAACTGCTGGCAAGATCTCCATCTCATCACAACACGTATTTATGACTTTTCCGAGCCTTTTCAAGCAAACGCAGAAAATAAAACTGTGTTTTATGTGTCTATTTGTTGAGCAGGTAATGTCACACACGAGCATGTGGGATTATTAAAACAAGCTGTTAGACACAAAGTGCTTTGCTGCTGCTGCTGCTGCTCAGTCTGGACGCGGACACACCGAGGTGCTTTTCCTTTTCCTGTCAGAGAAAACTGTGAGGCTGCAGGTGCGTGAATGCAGCTTTGTTGGAAGGAAAAAACACTGGAAGGGAGAGAAACTATGGCGGAGGGTGGACGCGTAACGTCCGCAGGAGTGTGACGGACACGCAGCTTTACGCACCGTTTAATTATCAGACAGACTTGGCCTCGTCTTCACGTTCAGTCACCTCAGTGACTGAAGTCAAACTGGTGCGAGAATTTGGCCTCTTTACGTTTCTATTAATGGAATATCTTGGCAGTTTGTGCCCCTCACTCTCTGGCTTCAAGACAACTGAAATGATGTCGCGCAATAAAGACGCAGACTGCCTGGTACATGAAAGCTGAGCGCGCAGGACAAAATCAGGACACATATGTGAAAACAAACTTGCACAATGTAGAATTTTGTTCAAACGAGTGGCAAAAAACAAAAACAAAACACGCCGTCATCGTGAGGAACTGCAGTCAATTTGAACGAAATGTAGTCCTTTTTAGAAATATATTAACAACATAGCTGGAACTGCTACTAAAACCTGCCCTTGTTTTTAAGCGTACAGGCATCTGAGTGTAATAATAATAATAATAATAATAATAATGAGCCTAATGGGAGTTTTAAGTTCCATTTACTGAATGTCAGTGAACTCTTCCTTTTAATAGCTGCCGAGAACCACGATGTCAAGAAAATGATAATGCTGATAAAATTCATTTATTTGACGCGTTTAAAATGGATAATCACAGATATACATATAAAAAGTATTTAAATGAAATGAACCAATATAAGCATGTGTCATTAGGGCTAACGGTACATTTTAAAGTTTCAATGAAGGGACTAAGTGTAGATTATTTCAAATAAAGGATCATTTAAGTCTCAATAATCATATTTGTCTCTCTTTTAACCACCTGCAGCACGTGAATAATTCAGACGCTCCTCGTTAAAGCATGTTGGACCTTTTTGGTTTACTGCCAACACTCTTATGCCACCACAATAATTAAACTAGTGTTTTAAAAAAAAAAAAAACATTCTTCCGCATCACAATTGTAAAGATGATCTTTTTTATAATACACACATTTGTTGTTGAAATAAAATCACACACACATAGTGGGATAAGAGAAATAAATAGACTTTAAATATATAAGGTAAGAGAGCAGGAGTGGGGGGGGGGGGGGTAAAAAAAGAACCAACAACGACGAAATAAAAAAATATTTCTTCCTCTTCTCTTACAAACCGGATCCGTCCGCAGCGAAGTTGCAGACACACCAGCCTCCGGTCAAAAGCTTGGTTCTCGTGATGCGGCTTCCTGCAGCAGCAGCGGTGCTGGTGGGTCCGGGTTTTAGCTCAGGACGCAGACTGTCCCAGCAGGACCGCTGCAGAGTTTCTTCCAACTTTCCTTTGTCGTCCCTGAAGCCGTCCGAGCACCAAACACGTGCTGCTAGTTGCGTTTATATCTTCCCAAACCCAATTACATCATCCTTGACGGTCAAATGCATTTTTTTTTTAAATTTAATTTAGTGTTACTAAGATGGGATATTTGTGACAAAGCGGCCATTTAGTGGTGTTTAATGATCAGCAGCAACAGGCCACTAACTCCTCGTTGCCCCTCATTTTTGCACTTTGACAGACAGTAACGTACGTCAAGTTTTAAAATAAGCCTCGACGTTTTCTTCACCACGACGAGCACCGATGATGTAAGGCCTCCTAATGCACGTTGTCCCTAAATCTTCATAATTATCTTTAGAATGTGGACCAGCAGGGCAGCAGGTCCTGGAGCAGCTCAAACTGAACTCCTTCTTTAACATGTGGTCAGCCTGCCCCCTCCTCACTGCATTCAGCTGCTTGTTTCAGCAGTATTTTACTGGCACTGAAAGTTACTTTGAGTAAAGGTTTGTTGTTATTTCTGCCTGCGTTATGCTCATAGTTGCTGCCAGTTTCCCCCAAGAACCTAAAATGTAAAGAGCTTGTTTCTTTTCATTCTGTTCTGCAACGAGCTCCCATATCAAACACATTCCGAAGGCCGATAAAATGCATTCAGTCATTTAAATTTCTGAGGTGAACCTAAATTCTACATATACTAATCCTCCATGAGTCTTTTCAAACAGGTGGTGTGGTTATCCAGAAAGAAATCCATATTTGAAGCTAATCAGAGACTCTGAGAGGCAGACAAATGCGAGTACACTTTAAGGATTTCTCAGTAAGTATAAACGTTTTTAGGGGGGAAAAAAACCCATTGTTTTCTATGAAAATCTGTCTCAAAAAGTATGAAGCAACAAAAGGAATCTACAGTTTTTGTGATAATTGGGAAAATCTAGAAATTGATGATAACAGATAAGAAAAATAATTGATTTCAATCTTTTTTAGTTGTCTGGGATTTCAAATATTCTATTTAAAGTGAAATGTCTGACTTGTAAATGCTACATACACCTGGTTGTCAGGCGCATTGACTAAACAGTAGCTTCATTAAATGGCAACAAAAGTCTTGCAGAGTCTTAGAGCGACTTGTTGAATATTAAAAGCAGGTTCATTCTCACACCTCTGGGGCTGATTTGGAAACATAGGTTCAATATACCTGTACAGTGTTTCCGATCATGTTACTTGTTGCTCTTTAAACAGAACAGACTTCATGCTCTTGCGGTGAAACTACACTACGCTAAGATACAGTTAATCTTGAAATAGACAAGAAGAAGATGTTTACATTCACCTGAAATGTTGAGGTCATTCATTATTTTAAAGGAAAAGCCTGCATCCAAATGTTTTTCATCCTCCAGTGAAAAAGAAAAATGTGTGCAACAGAGGTGACATCAGCGTGGCGGTGTAGACTGCCACCAAGTGTTCCTGCGATGAACTGACGGAAGCCGCAATAAGTAACGAAACTCAAACATACACACATTTTTATTCAGTTTTGACATTAAAAAAAATGCAAATCACACGCACGGGGGGAGCAGATATCAACCAATAAACTGCTACATTCTTGAAACAGTAACCTATTGAGCACTTTAGTTTTACACTAAGAAGAAACAAACCTTTGACCTACGCCACACGCAAGCAAACATCAAATAAATGTATTTCATCTGCACTAATCCAAACAGCTCGTGGTCGACCATGTAGGGAAATTACACACAGAATCGTTTCCTTTAAGGCTGATGTATTCAATCGGGTATGACAGAAACAAAATGTTGATTCACGCAGAGGAAATGTCATGATTTTGTGAGAAGACGGGTGTGATGGGGTGACGACAGCGCAGCCAGGTCACGGCACTTGCTCTGTAAGTATAAACGTAAATCAAATAGAGCTGACGGACCGTGTTAATTCATTTACAGCGACGGGGCTGACAGTCACATACACCTGTTGGAAGCAAGCCGGTGGAAGAAGAGTGATGCGACGGTGGAAAGGCAACAAACGGGCAGCCGTTAAACCGGATCTTTATATTGCCGTGCTCCACCACCTGCTCCCAGATGTGTCCACGTGTTTGTCAGTACAGTATGTGATGTACGGTGGGTCGCGCTCCAGCTAAATGGGAAACAGCACGCTACAATGAAAGGCACTTATTGTGTCGCCTGTGTGTGTTCTGAAGGCTTCATGAATTCAAACAAAAGACACAAATCCTTCCCAAACTCTGCTGGACCGGCTGCAGCAGGTTTTTCTTAAAGGAAAAATCCACCCAAAACACTTCGATGCTAAAGATTATTCTCATTGTGCATTCTTCTAATAATTATTTCTTTGATTAGTGGATTAATTAAAAGCCAAAGATATACAATTTACAATGACATGAATTGTCATTAATGGATTATCAGAATAGCTGCAGATTTATTTTTTTGTTGATTGACTAACCAATTAATCAAATTATTATTTAATCTCTATTTTATACCCTTAAAAACAGCTATTTGCTGATTTTGTACTTTACATTTGTGATTAAATCTTGTAGTTTTTTTGTCAAAGTCTGTGTAAAGTGGCAAAATATTTGCTGAAGTTTAGTGGCAGAAAAGTGTTTCAGAAATCTAAACCTTTCTAAATCTAAAAAGGTTCTGGTATCAGTTTGTCATAATAAAAGACAAAGAGCTTCTTTCTAGATGCAGTATTTGACACGAAAACATAATAATCATACAGGGAGATGGATCAAAGAAAAGTGTTTGTTTGGAGACGTTATTCTCTGTTTTTCCGTTACCGCTGCTGCAAATGCTTTCCTCATAGACACCTATTGAAATAAGTTCACACGTTATCTGGGATTTCTTTGAAAATACAGAGAAGAGGAATTTAAGCAGTCAGGACAGGTTAAAGGGGAATTAAGTAAAACCAAATTGTCACTTGTAATTCATGGTATGCATTGAACCTCAGTGCCACAGGATTTTATTTATTTTTTTAAATGTGACCACACTGCAGCGCTCCAGATTGGAGAATTAGTGTTCGGCCCCCTTGTGGTTAAACAGAGATATTACAGGCTCAGCATGGCTAATCAGTTCAACTGTTTTCCCCTGAATCTGCATGCATTGTTCCCTCCTATATGTCTACTTCAAGCTACTTCATTAATAAAAGAGCCCTTGTTTCGTCCCTCGCTCATAAATCCATGTGTGATTCGGTTTGTACAGTTTTGCACACCAGGAAAAGAGTGAACTGGAGCACAAGAGGCAGTGAAAAGGAGCTGAAGCTGCACTGGTGCAAAGAGCGCTGCTGCCCTCGAGAGGTTCAGTAAGGAAAACACAGGTTAACAACAGAATAAGACAGTTGAACTGTCCGTTCAGATGCTCTCGATGTTGTGAAAAGTCACAGCAGAGGGATGTAAATGTCCTGCAGATGCAAATATTTCCTCTGATGCCGAGATGAATCCCTCTACATTATGTGGCACGGAATCACTTGTGTGTACACCTTTTCTATTTAGGGAAATTGGCAGGTGTGTGTTGTGTTTGATTTGATAGGTGTGTGTGTGTGCGTGTGTGTGTGCATATGTGTGTGTACTTCAGGCGGAAGGGGAGCAGGAGCTTAAGCTTTAGTCAAATCCTTGCCAGTCGCTCTGCTCAGAGTCGTACTCCAACTCCACCCCGATACAGCGGACTCCCTCCAGCAGCATGGGTGTACCGTGGTGACGATCTAGATAAATGGCAAAGAGAGAGAGAGAGAGAGAAATAAATTCACCAGTCCAAGGGATCAATTAAACACTTTGCAACAACAGATCTGCAGATTCGAACACAAATTGTGCGAGAGCGCGCATGAGTGTTGTGCGTGGGTTTGTCAGACCTTCAGCACTATAAGCTTTAAAAACCTTGGTGGAGCAATAGAAGTATCTGAGAGGACCTTGCTGGTAGAAGAAGTGGATAGATGAACCATCATTCTCAATACTATGCGGACACTGAATGTTTTAACCTCCGAATTGGGGCATCATTTTTAATTAAATGCGCTCCCTCTCAGCTCCACCTCTTGTCTCGACACTGCTCGGCCACGTGCGCTCCTTTCCAACGTAAGTATGTGTAAATAAAGTGTGTACTCTGCATGCAATGAACAATATCTGTCATAGGACAACGTACAATGCAACAGATTTGTAGATTTGCACACAAATTGGACGAGAGCGTGCACGTGTGTTGTGCACAAATGCATTGGTGGTTCAGTGGTAGAATTCTCGCCTGCCACGCGGGAGGCCCGGGTTCGATTCCCGGCCAATGCAAATCAGCTTTTTCCCTCATTTCCATGAGGCAATATACTGCAATATACAGTATGTTCAATATGAAAAATAGTGCTGCTTCATTTTGACATTAGGGCAAAACTATTTACTCTTCTCTGTACCCATTAATCAATGTTTCATTGTTTAGTCCAGTGAAGTGAGTGAAACAGTGAAACAATGACAGAGCATGACACCCACAGCAAGTCTCAGCAGAAACAGCAACAGCGCCTACTAGTGGCCAAAAATATATTACATCCGTAGTGGTTCAGCACTACCATAGGAAATGAATGGAGAACGGTTTAGGGAGGTTTAGAAAAAGAATTCCAGGGTGCCGCCCCCACATTCATTTTGTAGAAGACGAAGGGGAAATACTATGCAGGCACTGAATGCTTTGACCTCTGAATTTGGGCTTTTTTTTTTTTATTACATGCACTCCCACTCAGCTACACCTCTTTTTCCACACTGCTCAGCCATGCAAACAAACAGTTTCAGTAAGTGTGTGTGTTCTGCATGCCACAAAGGACAGGCCAGGAATGTGACATCAGCCCAGGCCAATCTCCACACAACAATAAGAGACCATGTCATGTATCTATTGGATGTTTTGTTGAAATTTCTTCTCCGTTTACTCTGAGGCGCGTGCCACGCACTGACTGAACTTTGTGTTGATGTGTACGTGTGTGCAACCAATCGCATGTGAAGACAGGCAGAGATCATACCATCAGGTTAAGCAGACATAAACATCAGTTTTGGTAAATGTGTACACTACATGCAAAGCATACAACGAACAATGGATACGTGTGTGTGGGGGGGGGGGTTTCTATGTGTGACCTAAAATATTTTTCAGTGAGCCCAGAAGTCATTTCAGTGCAACAGGAAGGCACACTGCCCGATCACCCTGATTTTATTTAGAAAGTTATGACAGTAGGTGGTGGCTGATTTTTTGAGGACGTTGGTAAAATTGCGCAAAAGGTCGCAGCCGGCAGCAACATGATAGACCACCAAGTTGGTGTGCATGTGCACATTGTAAATGTGTGTGTGCGTGCGCGTATTTCAATGTTTTCACCCTAATCGGCCTCCCATAGTTTAAGGTCTGAATTTGGGCTTCTTTCCCCCCCATTCATTCATTTAAATGCACTCCCTCTCAGCGCCACCTCTTTTCTCGGCCACGTGTGCTCCTTTTCAACATAAGCATGTGCAAGTAATGTGTGTACTCTGCATGCAACAATGCACATTTGTCTGTCATAGGACAATTCAAAACTGATCCGTAGATTTGCACACAAATCTTACGAGAGCGTGCACGTGCACCATGCACAGATGCATTGGTGGTTCAGTGGTAGAATTCTCGCCTGCCACGCGGGAGGCCCGGGTTCGATTCCCGGCCAATGCAAATCAGCTTTTTCCCTTCATTATGTAGAAGACGCAGGGCAAATACTATGCAGACACTGAATGCTTTGACCTCTGAATTTGGCCTTTTTTTTTTTTTTTATTACATGCACTCCCACTCAGCTCCACCTCTTTTTTCGACACTGCTCGGCCACGTGCGCTCCTTTTCAACATAAGTATGTGTAAGTAATGTGTATACTCTGCATGCAACAATGCACATTTGTCTGTCATAGGACAAGTCAAAACAGATGTGTAGATTTGCACACAAATCTTACGAGAGCGTGCACATGCACTGTGCACAGATGCATTGGTGGTTCAGTGGTAGAATTCTCGCCTGCCACGCGGGAGGCCCGGGTTCGATTCCCGGCCAATGCAAATCAGCTTTTTCCCTCATTTCCATGAGGCCGGTTGCATTGTACAATATATTCAATATGAAAAATAGTGCCTATTCATTTTGACATTAGGGCAAAAACGATTTACTCTTCTCTGTACCCATTAATCAATGTTTCATTGTTTATGGATCATCATGTTTGAGAAGCTGGAACTGGCAAATAGTTTTGTAATTTTACTTAGTGAAACACTTGAAAAATTAAGTGATTATCAAAATAGTATAGTCACAAACAGTCAATTTATATTTTCCTCCTTCAGTCACTGATCTAAACGCAGTAGTACAGCAAAGAGTAAAAGCAGAGGCAGAGCTTAATCCTTTGATCTGGTCGTCATCCAAGCCTCAATTACGCACACACATCTGGACAGACGTCCACGCTTTTCCATCTGCTGACACAAACGCCAGTGTCAGTCTTACTGACACTCAATATAATAATGCTTCAGTTTAGGATAGCTGCTCTGTTACAGTCTTACACCTGACTTTGTATTTCATAAACTGCACTATATACCAAGGATTTGATTCTCCCTGTGGTGTACTGAAAAGATCCTCTGCACAGTATATGTGCAGTGAGATTTTAAAACTAACGTATCAAATGTTTATATTGTAAAAATGTTTGTACACCACATTTAGCTTCCTATATTTCAGGGATGCTGGTGATTAACAGCACTAAATCACAAGTTAAAGTGCCTCTGACCCAGAATACAGTCACCAGCAGGAGGCAGCATCACACAAGTGAAAATATAGTGCAAGTTCACTTTAAAACTAAAAGAGGCAGAAATAAGAGACTCCAACATGTTAGCAGTGAGCTGTAGTAAAGCTACTGGGCTTCAAAATGCTAATAAAAAAAAAAATTGTCAATTAATCGATTAGTGAATTGAGCTCGCTCCAGCTTGTATCTTTGGGTTTTGGACAGTTGGTCGGACAAAAGAAGATTTTGGGCGTTTTTGGAAATTGTGATTGTGAAAACGTTTGATTCCTCACTATTTTTTGATATTTTATACAACACACTATTACCTGAGAGAATAATTGTAAGATTAACTGATTGTAAAAAGAATAGTTAGTTGCAGCCCTTACTTTAAAATGTTTTAATGGTAAAAATTAGTTTTAAAAGGCACAAACATAACTTTACATTATCATAGTCTCTTATAAAGATGCTGTGATATGATTGTTTCTTATATTAATTTGAGGAAGGTTACAGTCTCTTCTGCGGACATTGTCACATGCTTCATGTACGTCGTGACTAACTGTTTCCATTGCACTCTGTTTTTATCAAGAACCTACTTTTCCAACTCAGCCGAGCATAAAACATTTTTTGCAATATTGCTATGTGTTTTTGTGAATTTCTACTGTTTCCACTCGGGTGTTTTATGCGCAAATTGAAATTGCACCTAAAATCAGGTGGCTGGAATTACACTTCCGAGTCAAAAAAGATCTAAAGGGCATCTAGAAGTTGCAGTGTGATTCAATGTAAACTGTATATGCATGCGAAGAAACATTAGAATAATATAATTTACATTGGTAAAGTAAACTCACCCATGACTCTGGCGTGAACTTTGACTTTAACACCGACGTCCTCGTTAGTCTCGCTCAGCAGCAGCACCTCCTCGCACAGAACTCCCTCCTGCTGGGCCATGTACTCGCACGTCACCGTCAGACCTCCTGAGAAAAACAGAGAGAGAAATACAAAGATGAGAGATTGGATTTCCCCTTTACCCCACACACACACACGTTTCTTAGTCTCGCTGCGTGAGGCGATGTTTTGAATATGGATCAGACTGATACCAAACAGACAACCATGCAGTCAAAAGAATAGTGAAGAAATACATACACAGCTGACTGACGAATAAACAGTCATGAATATATTAAAACACACCTAAATTCACACCTGCCGCCGTTAACATTAGCTGACACACACACATTATCAGCAGTAGCATTATCAAATTATATATCATGAGAAATATGCACATGAGAAAGCCTTCTGACAGAAAGCCTTTCTAAAACGTGGTTAACGTTATGAAACGGTTAGGTATAGGCACTAAAATTCTGTACTGTAGTTCAATGCTGACTTATTACTTTAACCCAAACCATGATCGCTTCCTCAATCTTACCAAACCAAACTGTGACCATTTCACAACATTAACTACAGTTTGGTTAGGTTTAGGCACCAATCATGGTTTGGGTTAAAGTAATACGTTAATACAGCTCCAACAGCAGCCTGCTGGGTGAAAGTCCAGTGTTCGACCCACTCTTCCAGCCGGACCTCCTCACCACATGGACTTTGTTGCTCTTTATATTACATCACCTCACTTCCTAAAGGCTTTCTGGCAAACTTTTCCCATGTGTGAAAAAATCTCCCAGCCCTAGTGGGTAAACTGAAAGTATAGGTCAGTAACCTGCTTTAGTTACAGGCATGTAGTGGGCAGGAGTCCCAAAAAAACATTAGCGGTTCAGTCTTGGCAAAAATTTGCAGGTTTAGTGGTGAGTGAGAATCCATTAAAGGCTCACACACATTCGCGGTTGCTTGTGGCAAAGTGATTTTTCAGCCCATGCAGGTGCCAGATGTTTGGGGTTTACACACCTATGACAGCACACAACACAGACAAGTGTTTGAAAGTTTTATGATTCCTCAAGAAACAGCGCTAACACTGTCTGAACTGTCTGTTGCTGTAATCCTCAGCCATCTGGTACTCCAACGAGCCTGTAACAATGCCGCTGAGAATTACTTGCAAAGTATTTCACCCAGATCTGCCTGCAACAAAAACAGGCACTCGCTAAACTTGTCTTTGTATTTGTATATTACACTCTGAATGTTGCATTGTATGTGGCTTAGAGAGATAACTTGCGATAAGGCACGATGTGACTGGCAAAAATCCTCATATAGAGAAAACTAATTTAAAGAGGATTTATGTAAGGAAGCCATTTAAGAGCTCTGTTTGCAGCTTGTAGCAACTGATTCTCACAAGAGCAGTTTGATGGCAAATTATATATATATAATTTAATATATATAATATATAAAAATATATAAATATATATATATATATATAAAAACAGTGACCACATTTGGACCAGCAAACTAGGCTTCTTGTCTATCTACCTCTGTGCAGAGTCCAAAAAGGCTGCAATATTCACTTCACTAGTCAGTGTTTGTTAGGCTTCAATAGAATCCAAGACACGCATGGTGTGAAGTCATTTTACTATATTAAACTCTTAATGGTGGTATGTCAGGGAAGCTTGATTAATATTGTGATAAAACCGCTAACCGTGATATTGAGCCCTCATCACAACCAAAATAAATACTTTAAATTAGGCTCCAAGTCAAGAATTTGGATATTATGAGACACGTTAAGCCGTTTACCATTCCAATCCCCTCCAAAGAAACTCTTGCTGTTTTTAATATTTATTTAAGTGAATTAGTTGCAAAAGTCAGAGGAACGCAGGGCACACAGTTCGAGTACCTGAGCGAGTGAACTGGTGCTAATAAGCATTACCAAGAGAAAAATCAATAGGAGGTCTTCATATTTCAAGATCTTCTTTTAGATGCACTCTTCTGTGTTTATTTATGTTATGTTCGTTTTCCTCACTCTCGTGATCTTACCCTCTGCCGCAGGTGTGATATCAGTGATCCGGAGATGTGGGCTTGGTACTGGTGCTGGACACACATCCTTCCCCAGAGCTGGGACCTCGGGCAAGGTGAACACTATTTCATACCGGTGCTGCGTCTTTAGGAAGCCAACCTACAGGGAGAGAGGGAGAGATTTAGACAGTTGAAGGGCAAAGGGTCAAGTAAAGATTCAGCAATTAGGAGGAAAAACAATGGCTCTCACACAAACTTTGGACTAATCCAACTGTAATATAGGCAGAGAGGGGTGGGTTGGGAAGAGACAGAAACAGGCTTTTTCTTGGCCTCACATTGCATAGTAAGTCCATTACAGCTCAATAAATAAAGGATTAATTTTGTGAGTAACACAGATGTGTAATTCTCATAAGCACTACACTGTTGAACTGAGCTTTCCTTGAAGGAGCCCTCTAATTGAAATCATTAGATACTGCTCTGGTGATCTCAATACCCCTCATTAGCCTGACGGGAAATAAAACTGAATCACCTTCTGGATGTCACTCCATTCCAAAATCTTCCAATAATGCTATTCCCACGTGAATAGATCTGTCAGCAATTCGAGAGGAGGCTGTAGCAGAGACTCTCCAAAAAAGCTAGACCACCCAAACTCAGAGGCCAACATGGACCCCCAGAAAAGAATCGCGCATCAATAAGCAGCTGGCATGGATATGGATTTTCTGTTTGGTAGCAATGAACAAGTTGATTATCTCTAACCTTCGCTGAATTTTGGCATAGTCAGAGCTACAGGAGAAATTCAGAATAAATATATAAATAAAAACCAGGTTCCCAAGTGTTGCATAACTGACTCAACCAAATGAAAACACTCGTTTATCGTCTGATGCTGCTGCATACAGCACAATACATATATACATTCAATACATATTACCATAAACAACATTTAGACTATAGAAAGTAGACAAGTGAGAGAAAGGGCAACAGAGAGGTAGAGAGAGGGGAGTGAGCGGTAGCAGCCTAATATTTGGCAAAGAGAAAAATTCATGAGGGATTCATCAGAGTGAGGAAAACCTCACAGAGGATACAGGTAAAAAACAGACAGCGAGAGAGGGAAGGAGAGACCGCAGGGAAGTGCAGGCAAGAGAGATAAGCCTAAAGCCCCTCCAGCTAGAGCTGCAGCTTCAGCCCCACACGACCCCAATTTAAAGCAATGTGCAGAGGCTGCAAACAGCATGGAGAAAGAACGGAGAGAGGGAACACTGAACTGCAGAGAAAAACAATAATCATTCTGTGAGCATAGTCCCACGCATGTGAACCGTCTAAATTTGATTTAGTGCTGCAGATGTGGACAAAAAGAGAGGTTGTGAAATGACTCAAAGATGACAAAAACCTAAAAGCGATAACCAATTGGAAACATTTTAGTTAGAGAGCAATTTAAAGTTTTTCTAGTTTATGAGTCTATTGTATGTATACACTACTTCTAAAGATGTATCGTGTGTCACACTGGGAGTTGGATACACCCAGAGAAACAAACAACTCAGCGTTCATCCACAACAATGGTGCAGTTATTTTGTCAACTTGAAAGGGAATACCACACACTTTATGAACTAATATTTCCAGTTCAACAAGACAAGACAATTGCACTGTAGAAAAGTATTTCTGTACATACAATCCCCAGCTTCTTTATTAACTAGAAACTGGTGAGGAAAAAAATGACAATCCTCATGGACAATGAGTGATGCATTGACTTAAAAGGTTAATTTGTGAGCTCTTGTTAATTCTAGTTTACAGCAGTTGGCAATGCTAGAATGTAAAATACATTTTGGTGCGATACAGTGATATAGCATACAGTAACTCAGTAAAGTCACGCATCTTAAGAAGATTATCTTACCTGAATTAAAGTCATAATCAGAGTAAGCATAACTCGGTAAGCACACCAAAGTTACTGCACAACTCGCCACCTTAGAATTATAAGGTTCTATCTACGTCCTGCACAGTTTTGAGATATTGAGCATCAAAGTTTTTGTGTTCCCAATAGCAAAAAGTATATGTGGAACAAGTTTCTTTCATACA
>JAVQJF010001744.1:0-22685 GCA_036023855.1 Gadopsis marmoratus
TTGTGTGAGTTGTTGAACATCTCTGTATGTGATATAACTCTGCTCCTTCTTGCGCAAGAATAAAGTAACCTGAGTAATGATTTTCAACCTGGTCTCGAGTAGAATATTTTTCTAACATCCACACTATCCATAATGTATTACATCATATGCATGAAATCAGTCTGTGTAATGTGAAAGAATTCAGAGTAAATCTGAGCAATGTATTGCTAGCGTAATTTTCTTCATAATTTTAAACCCATTTCTTTTGTAATGGATGTTTTGGCAAAGTCTTTCTGGGACCCAGAGCAATACGGTTTGGGATTATATTTTAATCGATGAGTTGTGTGTACTTGGACACTGACTGGGTACAGTTGAAGGGCTGTTTTCTGCCTAAGCAGTGACAAAATTTGACTGACATGCAAGGGAGTCGTGGGAGTCTTCCAGTCCAGGTCTGAATGTTATTCCAGTAACAAACTACATTTGGTACAGACACCATTTCTTTTTGAAATAGAGCACCTACATCACAATTATTATTGTTCTTGAAGAGCTGACTAATTCAATTAAATTAACATATTTCAATTTAGTTTTATTCAATTCAGTTTTATTTATATAGTGCCATATCATAACAAAGTTACCTCATAGCATTTGTTCATATAGAGCATGTCTAGGCTGAAGTACAGAGACCCAACAATTCCCACAATGAGCAAGCACTGGGTGACTTGGGTGACTCCCTTTTAACAGGCAGAAACCTCAAACAGAACCAGGCTCTGGGTGGGCGGCTATCTGCCTCGACCAGGTGGGTTGAGGAGAGAGAGCGAGAATGAGAGCAGGAAGAAAGAACACACAGCAGCACAGTTCAGTTCCACACACAGATGTAAAGCAATAGTAGTAGCAATGGTATTGATGTTAACATTAATAAAATATAATAGTAACAATACAATAATAGTAATACTAATAACAAGAGCAGTAACAATAATAGCAAGAAGCAGCAGACGGTCCGGATCCACAGATCCAGGTATGCAGTTGAGTTAGTAGCAAGCAATAATGGCATAAGTGTGCATACAGATACATTCCATGGACAAACCAGTTTTCCAAAAATAATTACTTGTTTATCTAGAACGTCTCTATTGTAGCAGATGTAAAACCTGTGAAGTGAAAAATTATGTTTTTCACAAACCTCTTGTACACAGGCAGCCAGCTGTCACTCGCCTGGAGAAGGCTGGGAGCACTGTGAGAATCATGATTTTTTATTTCTCCAGCGCTTTCAACACCATACAGCCCACACTTCTGAGAGACAAGTTGTAACAGATGGGGGTGGGCCCCCAACTCACCACATGGATTCCAGATTACCTCACCAACTGACCACAGTATGTGAGGATACGAGACTGTAAATCCAACGGTTGTCTGCAGCACGGGGGACCCACAGGGAACAGTTCTGGCCCCATTCCTCTTCACCCTCTACACTGCAGACTTCACAAAGAACTCAACAACTGCCACCTACAAAAGTTCTCAGATGACTCCGCAGTCGTCTGTGTCATCACAGATGGAGATGAGAGTGCAGAGAACTGATCCAGGGCTTTGTGGGGTGGTGTCAGCTGTATGATTAGTCCTTGTCAATGTCTAAGCAACATCAGATCTCTGCTAATATTTAGAAATTCAATTCAATTCAATTCAATTTTATTTATATAGTGCTATATCATAACAGAGTTATCTCATAGCACTTGTTAATATAGAGCAAGTCTAAACTAACTCTAAATGTATAGACCCAACAATTCCACCATGAGCAAGCGCTAGGCGACAGTGGCAAGGAAAAACTGCCTTTTAACAGGCAGAAACCTCAGGCAGAACCAGGCTCTGGGTAGGCGGTCATCTGCCTCGACTGGCTGGGTAGAGAGAGAAAAAAGAAGATATGGGGGGGGGGGGTAGAGTGAGAGCAGGATGAAAGATGACACACAGTAAAACAGTTCAATTCCACATACAGACGATGCAAAGCAATGTCAGCTACAATGTTACTGAAGCTAAAATAATCAATCAATAGTTTTAGCAGCACAACAACAGCTACACTAATAACAACAGTAGCAGCAGCAGGCGGTCCGCATCCGATAGAATTTAAAATCTTTCTCCTCACCTATAAATGTCTTAATGGTCAGGCACCATCATATATTAAAGAGCTCATAGTACCCTATTACCCCACTAGAGGACTGTGCTCCTAGAATGCAGGGTTCCTTGTGGTTCCTAGAGTCTCTATCTCCTTCTGCTGCTGTCTGCGAGTGTTTCTGTCTCCGGATCTGTGGAGTCTGGATCTGTGGATGTGGGTCGCCTGCTGCCCCCATGTTCCTGCTGAACAGCCGCTGCTGCAATTATTGTTATTGCTCTTGTTATCATTGTATTGCTACTAGTATTACATTTATTAGTGTTGATATCGATACCATTACTGCTACTGTTGCTTTACATCTATATGTGGAACTGTACTGTGCTGCTGTGTTCTCATTCTTCCTACTCTCACTCTACCCCCCCCCTTTAATTATAACTTCATTATTCAGTGAAAATGATACCAAAGACAAAAGAGTCCTTAAGTTAGAAAGACTGTTCCCAATTCACAGCCACCTGCTGAAATGATGAACGGTTTAAATAATAAATTGTTGTATGTGATATGTGTTTGAATATGGATACAATGGCCATAGCACAGAGGAAATCCCATCACCACAGGAGCAAGCTGAAGCACCTGTTCATCAGCGGAGCACCTCTCCTGAACCAGACTGAACCAGATCCTGCCCACTGACCCCCAGACAGAGATTACAACGTTGTGCGAGTCAGGACAGCCGGACCATCATTCACCTGCTGGGTGTGTTACTGACAACGCCATTTCTCCAGTCATAGAAACTCGAGCTGTCACACAATGTAGAAAAATTAAATTCCCCCGAAAATGTGGATCTGTTGCTGATTTGTACAGTTCAAATTCAGCTGTGTGGTTGCCAATACTGGCTAATGAAACAGAACAAGTTTATAAACAGTCTTTTTCCCAGCAGGGCAGAAAATTAATGGAGGCTTAGGGCAAAAATACTGTCCTAATTTTTTTAATTTTTATAAAACAGCACTCTTTGCACTGTAAGGGGGAAATGTGCAGCTTTCATGCGTATGCTTGCATTTCAGTCAGTTCTTTCATCTTTTATTTTAATAGATTAAATAAAAAAAGTGAAACACTAAATAGTAAATATTTTATTTTGTTAAACTGTCATGTATTGATAACTCAGTGCAACTGCTGTGTTACAAGGGTGCTCTCACATAGAGAAGATTGGGCTATTTTGGTTTAAGGAAAAATTGACAAAACACATGTATGTGTTCTGAAGTAGCAAAATACGTAGTTCTCATTATCAAACTATTTATATTTCTAAAATTTCTATAACTATTAACATAATTTGAAATGAATCTGATGCCTGATGGAAGGCAGGAAGGCTTCTTTCCAGGGCCATAAAGAATGTCCCTCCTGACACGAAGCTGAGGCATTTGGTATGTGAGGGGTTGGTGTTTTAGGGGGCCCAGCTAGCCAAACGTGCTGCCCCATGGCCAGGCCATCCCACCAGCCCCCACCACCTGTCCTTTACCCTCCCTCAGGGTGCAGGGAGAGGGTGAGGGCCAGATGGCTCTTGAGGGCCAAGCAGCATCCTGAGTGAAGAATCCTCCCCACCCCCAGCCTTAAAGCTACATGCCTGGTCCCACCTCCACCCTCTGACCCTCCTCCCCTTCACCAATCTAAACCCCTGAGCCCCAGCACTTGTCAGTGCTGCATGACTGGGCAAACACAGTCCTTCACCAAAATAAATCCCCTGTCTCTCCTCTGCAGCTGCCTGGTTTGCAAGAAAAGCTTAGCCAGAGCCTAAAAGAGCCCTCATCTCTACTGGCAAAACATTTATGACATTAAGATTTTCAGTATCACCAAGTGCCAGAACCTGCCAAGAATTAGCAGCACTTTTTGATTCTTTATTGGTTAACTCAAAATCTTCAAGAAGGAAATGGTTTATGTCTGCTTCAGCTACAGAGTACCTGCGCTACATAAGATAACGAGAGCCTGCCACTATGACCACTAATGATGGTAATCACTTATCCAATCAGGGGCTGGCTGGATAGGAGCAACTGGTAAAATGGGGGTAATGTCTACAATAGGTTATAAATAATCTCACAAGGCTGATCATTTGTCATCACGCTATCCTATCTCTCTGATATTACATTCAATTAGATTCAGGTGGCAGCGGTGCAGGGCGGCTGGCTCACACAATCAATCAAACCCTGTCAATGACAAATTGTCACCGCTCTAGTCACTCTCCATATGCAGGCAACAGGCCGTAACAGTGGAGAGTTGTTTCGGGCCGGTGATCACCAAGTCTAATGGATGTCTCAACTTGGGTTCTGAATCCAGCATCAGAGAGCAAAAAGAGAAATCGTTATTCAAATCTGTTCAGGTGCCAGCAACAAATGATCATCGCAACTGGTCGAAAGGTGCGAAGTATACTGCATAAACTGAGATAGGGCCTTCACTGTTTGTAAGCTTGTTTAAGATAATAATGTAAGAGGGCACTGACTGCAGCAATTTGAGTGGTGGGTAGCACAGATGTTGCAATCCTAATGAGCAGGTTGGCAGCTCAGGGAGGGTACGGCCACAGTGACCTTGCCCATATGTCCACTGTTGGAGGAAACATCATAGAAAAAACAGTAAGTGCAAGTTATTTTTCTGATGCCTTGATTATCTTTACGAGCACATGAATAATTTGACACAACTGAGGCGTATGTAGAAATATGGACATAAACACCTTTAACTCTTTGAGAGTAAAGTGATTTTCTGAGAAAGAAGAATCAAGATTTCGGCTCAATCATTCCATTTCCTCGGCTGATCATTTGCCTTGGACAAATTTGTTTTGTTTAAACAACGGCTGTCAAAAGTCACCAGATGCACTAACCTGGATGTAGTGAAGAAAAAAAACATGCCTTAATGCAGTAGCATGCAAACAGCATACAGGTTATATAAAAATTCCATGTAAGGAACACAATGAAGAGCTCAAACAACCGGAAAGAGATAGGATTAGAGACGCTGAGATAAAGTGGACAAAGCCAGTGAAGGTGCCTCAGCATCTGACCTGGATGCCTCCAACAGAGAGAACACCTCAGAGCAGACAGAGAATCTTGTGCTGGACGGATTACATCCAATGTGCCATGGGAATGCCATGGGAATGCCATGAGATCCCCCAAGAGGAGCGAGAGAAAGTACCAAGGGAAACGAGTGAATGGGCTACCATGCTTAGTCTGCAGCCACCCTGACGATGGATGGATGCATGGAGGTGTGCATGTTAGCGTACAGCAAACAAAATGAACACCATTCTTATGTTTGCTAGCTTACCGTCTTAAGTCTTACCATAACAATGACCATTTTATGTGTTTCTTTTTGTTTGTGCCATGCATGAGTCTACTGCTTAAATAAACAATTAAAGCAAAACAAACAAATCTCTTTGTTAGTTTAAGTATTGACAAGCCTGTGTCCCATCATCATGTCTCATTGGACTGTTCCAAGGCTGGAAGCCACTGGAGCTTGGCAGCCATGGGAAGAAACGCTAAAGCTCTCCCGTTGAGCATGAACTGTATCCTGAGGTTCAGGATTAAGTCCATCTTGTGAGGGAAACAAACAAAGCCATGTAGGGTTTCCCACTCGTCAGTGTCTCTTTGCTAATTATGAGGCTGCTAGAGAATGACTGCAGCAGAGCAGCCAGAGGCACACACATCCACTGTAAACACCTCATTATCCTACAGAACCCCACCCAGCCGTATCAAACGCCTCTTAATGAGCAGTCAGAAACAACTAGTGAAAATAAATACATACTTTCCAATCGTTCTGATAGAGAAATTAGTGTCAAAATCCCTTTCATCCTCAATGGGTCTGAATCAATAATGGATTCCATTACTGAATTCTCTTTGTCACTGTCTGAATGCTCTTTGTCATTTCTATTACACGCTAGTCGAATGGGTTGTCAAACTCAGTCTTTATTTTAAAAATATGAAATCTAGCGCAATTCTTCAGTCAGTGTTAGGGTTAGGGTTAGGGGTTGGGGTTGCATGTTTGAGGACCTTGCACTTTTTCAGCATAATGGAGCTGGGGTTGTGTTCTGACACTGTGGATAATACAGATGTTATGAGCATAGCTTTCTTACTAAACATGTAAGTAGCTTTAATAACATGACAAAGAGAAACACAGGGTTATGTCAAGACTCCCTGTGCTCAACATTAGTGTTATAAATCTGTACTATAGCCACAAGAACTTAGTGTTATGTAAGGAAGATATAAATCAATAACATAGAATTCAGTGTTTCATGAGCACTCACTAAAGAAACAGGCTGTATAGGAGGCAGGGATGTGCCAAATGTCCAATATGCTGTTCAGACATTGTTAATCAAAGATCAGCTCACAGCTACTTTTCTTTGACTGCACCCCAATAAATTAAGCATGCCTGTCTAGCCCTGGAGTTTACAGGCATTTAAGTCTCTGCAAGAGAATTTCACGCTGGTTCACACAAATCTGTGATACAGAAGACATGCAATACATAAATAAAAAAAATATTAAACTGTTGTATATGGTGCTGTTGTCAGGTGACAAACAACTTTTTAGAAACTAAGAAAGGCAACCTCTCTTCTGATTTACATTATATTTCTTGAAGTTATCTAATTTCCTGACAATAATGTTGGAAGGAGATGATTCTTATATCTTTGTTCTTCTGTAAGATGTCTCACAACATTACAGATTGGCTGAGACCTATTGGGAGAGGCCACCATCTGCCCAAGGATCATCTCATTATATTTTCCAAAATATCAAATTCTCAATAACAAATTATTTTACACACTGCATCCATGCTGTGTGTAAATGTACTACAATCACCTTCTTTTTCTTGTAAAATGAAACATGGAAGACAAAAATGTTTTTAAATAGGAATTATTATTATTATTATTATTATAAGCAGGATTATGGAAATCAAGAATTGTCTATTTTTAGGTGAATTTGTAATTGTAGATTATTTAGTACTATTAAATCATGAAGCTAGTACTCGTCACCCTTTCTTCAACATTTTGAAATTGCATTATTTGAACTACCTATTCTGAACTGTCCTTCAGTGTGACGTCATAACAGGAAAGGCAATTTCCATTCACTATAACTTTTCAGGAACCAACAAAAGGAAAATACCTCCACCCCCCAACTTTGTTCAATGTTGGTGGAGGTTTCTGACAACAGGTTCTGAAAAGGTTACCAATTAGAGATAAGAACAGGTTTCTGATCGTAGTACAGTCTGCAGTTCTGCTCCATCAAACAAATAAACAAACACAGACCCTGAGGTCTTTTATTGTCACACGGTGAGACACAAACAAGCACACGTGTAGGTCATGCACAGAACACACACATGCAGATTGCATCCCCCAATGAAATTTGTCCTCTGCCTTTAACCCATCCCAGCCGTCCTTCCTCCTGAGGACAGGAGGATTATGACCGGGGACCAAGTCCAAGATCCCATGCCCTGTCTTGGTCAGGGACAGGGCAGGAGAGTCTGTTCTTCTTGCATGTTTTTCCAATGGGGTTATATATATTTTTGATTTTTTTTTATTTCGAACCCAGGAGCTTCTTGTTGTGAGGCAGCAGTGCAAAGCACTGAGCCACCATACCACTTACATTCACTTGAACCTTCATTCACCACAATACACAATACATCCCTGATTCTCCTATAACGCTCTCTGCTTTCTCATGGAGGTCCATGATTGCAACTCAGTGAGCATTAATATATAGAGCTGGGGACATGTGAGAGAGTAAATCTACAAAGGGAACAAAATCCAATTACCTCCTTCTGGTGCAAGTATCATATGTAAGATCTTGAACTAATTCTCCAACAATGGGAGACCGTGTGTCCATGTTACTACCTCAGTGCTTTCAATTTATTTAAGTCGGCTGATGTCCATTAAGAGGGAAGGTGGGTATTAGCTCAGTCTGGCACAACCTCTCTTCCCTGGAGAGCGGCGGGTGTCTGGCCTCGTCTGGGTCTCCGATTGATGCACATCTGCAGCTGCAACTGAGGCTTCTAATGAAATCCAGACATGTCGCTGCTGATACCTCATCAAGCGTTCAAAGGGCAAAAGCTCACTTTATGAATGGTATCAGGGCTAGTTATGGTACAACAGCAATGCAGACAATGAGTGTGGGTGGGAGAACATAAATATTGAGCTTCATGCTGAATCCAAATGCTGAACAGAAATGCTGCTCCAGCATCCAGAGAGAAGCTCTGCAGTCTGGAAAATTGGAAAAACGGCAGCTGGGACTTTGGTCACATGAATTAATATTCATGTTCTACATAATCCCAAGTGACTAACTTAACACACCTGATCAAATCAATAATTTACAGGGGGAGGACAGAATGTTCACACCATTTGGAAAAGAACCAGGCTTTTATTAGTGACTGAAATCCAACATGCATGCTGTGACCTTGTAAGCCTCAACAGCTCCCCAATCTTCAGCCGCCCTGAGAAGTGGACCCCGCATCACCCACCCAAAGGATTTGGGGGTCTCTCCTGTTTTGCTGCCTTAGCTGTAAACACATTGTCAACAGAGCACTGAATGTAGCATGAAAGCTGTAGGTCAGCTGAATCGGTGTTTACTGCAGGCAAGCAGAAGAAATTCAGTCCGCCTCCACAATAAAATGAAGACTAATGTTCTGTGAATCAACACAGTCATCTATATAGCCTGTACAGGGCTGTCGCCCGGTGCCAACGTACCAGTCTATCACAACTACACATCATCAGAGTCAAGTGAAAACTTTGCATCTCCTAAATGTCAGCTCATCCAGAGCTACTGAGAAGCCAAGTTTTCCGACACTGACATATCTGAATGTATCTCATACAATGTTGAAAGAATTCATACACCCAAGGATCTGTGAGGTTTTTTTTCCAACTTACAACCATGTAATCCTTCATTTGAAGTCAAACTAGAGCTATGAGTTGTGCATACAACAATAGCACTACATCAATATGTGGAAAAAGCAGAGCGAAGCTGAAACATGGAAAATTAGTCACAGTATCAAGTAAGCCATCAATCTTAATGCAGACGGATGAAGTAATTCTACATGACCACAAAGCATCGACGAAGACTTAACAGACGCCTTGATGCTTTCGCTGACTCTTTGGCATTTAATCTATCTAGTAAGGCTTCTTTTGACACCTAAGTTTCTTTTGCAGATGAAGGTCAGACTAGGTCACAGTGCAGTGGTACGATGATATGTGCAAATAGAATTTAAATCTCCTAGACGAAAAAGTAAAGGCATTTCTGTATTTGCAATGAGACAAACTGTTTTGGATCTGTTAACAATTTAGGATCCAAATGTAAAAGTTGTAATGTAGTTATGAGGTCAGATGAGGTTCTATAACCTTAATAATGTATTTTAGCACTTGAGTCTTCACAGAAATGATTTCTTACAACATACACTGGCGTTCAAGAGTAGCCAAATCTGTATGTATTTTTTATCAAGTTATGTAGCAACATATTTGTTTAGCTTGTTGACCTCCCGTGCATCAACCAATTCAGGCTCAACTGTCAACATTCATACTTTACATTCAATGATTGCTTGTCCACTCTGCACTCCAGAGTGCTCACTCAGCATTAAGGGATCATGCAACACAGAGCGGTCAGGTTGGTCTGGTAGATAAAGAGGACCATTCATTTACTCACCCTTTTCTGATCCTCCAAGCAGTGCAGCACAGGTTTCCTCCTTGGGTGCTGTTGTGGACTAGCCTCTGCTCCTGCTTCCATCTTCCCATAAGTGAGTGAGTACTCAGGTTCTCCCCACAGCTAAATATCCAGCCTTTGCAACAGGCCTCTTAGGGAATTAAGGGAAATACCTGCTCAAAGTATTTAAGTCCCCTTCCCACTGGGTTCCCAGCTATGGTGCATGAATGTCTGTGCCAAAATCTGAAAAAATGTCTGTGCATCAACTTTGCTTCATGAAAAAGAAGACACCCAATCTCTGGGAGGATGCAACCTCATGCACACACTGCCTTGTGTCAGTCATATCGTTTCTTGCTGGTTTCTCTTTGCAGCTCTTGGTCCTGAGGGTTAGGCCTGAAGTGAACATCAGGGCAGAGAAGGGAAACCTGAGATAACCAGGATAGTTCTCTCTCCCAAAAGCATCACCACTGCCATGGAGATTTGATCTTAAAGGAGGATGTGGTCATCATGATGCTGTCCAGTGCCTGAGATCCAATCGGTCTGCCACTGGGAAAAAGACAGTGGGCAGGTTTCAATTTCTATGCAGCAAAATGAGTACAGGTCTGTTTTCCAGGAAGCATAAAAGAAAAGCAAAAATACATCCAAGCAAAAATAGATGAGTAAAAGCTGGTGTCACAGCTCAAAGGTCAATTGTGGTATCCTGACAGAGAACAAGCACTTGCATTGAGAAAGAAAAGAGAGTTAAATTGAAGCATTAAAACAAAGGCTGTGATGTAAAAAAGTATTCAGTACCATACAGACAACCTAAATGCAGCCATATACAGTTAGGAACATAAGTATTTGGATAGTGAGAGGTTTTGTACGTTTGCCTCTGTACACCATCACAATGAATTTGAAAGGAAGCAATCAATATGTGATTGAAGAGTAGACTTTCAGCTTTAATTCAAGGGGTTTGACAAAAATATCACATTAACCGTTGAGAAATTACAGCCATTTTTATACAAAGTCCCCCATTTTCAGAGGCTCAAACGTAATTGGACAATTTGCTGACAAGCAGTTTCATGGCCAGGTGTGGAATGCTCCTTCGTTATTTCATGACAAATTAAGTAGATAAAAGGTCTGCAGTTGATTCCAAGTATTGAATATGCATTTGGTAGCTGTTCATGGGAAGTCTGAATATACAGTCCAAAGAGGTGTCGATGCAAGTGAACGAGGCCATCATTAGGCTGAAAAAACAAAACAAACTCATCAGACAGACAACAATTTCGTACAATCTTAAAAAAATGAATGCGCTGGTGATCACAGCAACACCAAAAGGCCTGGAAGACTACGGAAAACAACTAAAGTGGATGATCGCAGAATTCTCTCCTTGGTGAAGAAAAACCCATTCAAAACATCTAGCAAAGTCAAGAACACTCTCCAGGAGGTAGGCGTATCATTATAAAAGTTAATTAATGTAAATACAGATGGTTTACCACAAGGTGCAAACCAATGGTAACACTCAAGAACAGAAAGGCCAGATTAGATTTAGGACAGATTAGAAAACATCTAAAAAAGCCTGGCCAAGTCTGGAACAAGATTCTTTGGACAGATGAGACCAAGACTAACTTGTACCAGAATGATGGAAAGAGAAGCGTGGAATGGCTCATGATCCAATGCATACAACATCATCTGTCAAACATGGTGAAGGTAGTGTTATGGCATGGGCATGTATGGAAAGTAGCAGGATGGATTCTAAAGTGTATAGGACTATCTATATACTATCTGCTCAGATTCAGCCAAATGCTGCAGAACTGATAGGATGGTGCTTCACTTTACAGATGGATAATGACCCAAATATACTGCAAAGCAACCCAAGAGCTTCTCAAGGCAAAGAAATGGAATAATCTTCAATGGCTGAGTCAGTCACCTGACCTCATCCCAATTCAGCATGTTTTTCACATACTGAGACAAAACTGAAGGCAGACAGACACAAGCAGCAACTGAAAGCGGCTGCAGTGAAACTCTGGCAAAGCATCTCAAAGGAGGAAACTCAGCATTTAGTGATGTCCATGGGTTCCAGACTTCAAGCAGTCATTAACTGCAAATTATTTTCAACCAAGTATTAAAAATAATCCATATATTTATAATTATGTTAGTTTGTCCAATTACTTTTGAGCCTCTGAAAATGGGGGACTTTGTATAAAAATGGCTGTAATTTCTCAAAGGTTAATGTGATATTTTTTCTGCAAGTGTATATATGTGTATCATGATTGACCATTAAACAACCGAACGGTCCAATTATATTAAAGCTGAAAGCCTACACTTAAATCAAACAAAAACAGGGGACCTTGAGGTCTTTTTATTGTCAGTCATAAGGATACAACACACACCATGCTCAACACACACATGCAAATTGCGTCTCATGCTGAAATTTGTCCTCTGCATTTGACCCATCCATCCGCCCTTCCTCCAAGGACAGCCTGGAGCAGTGGTCAGCCTTCAATGGCGACCAGGGACAAAGTCCAAGTGCCCATGCCCTGTCTTGGTAAGGGACAGGAAAAGCAATCCGTCCTTCTTGCATGTTTTTTGTATGGGGTTATATATTTTTATGGTGGAAACCCCATGAGCATGGGGAGATCATGCAAACTCCACACATAAATCACATCTTGATTGCTTCGGTTTGACATACATTATGATGGTGTACAGAGGCAAAAGTACAAAACTTGTGTCACTGTCCAAATACTTATGGACCTAACTGTACATAAAACATCAAATGAGAGAGATATGTCTGAATTATTCCTCTTGACTTGCAAAGTATTTAAATGGTTTGAGGTACCATTTGTAGCTATTGCACATATAGGAAATAAACGAGAACCAGATTTCATGCCTCAACAAAAGTGTGTGATTTTCTCCATCCACACACCATGAAAAACATTTATTTAAACATAACAACCAAACTTTTTGTTGGTCGCAAACTTGCTACTGTGCTATGCAGTCCTTGTAAAATGCAGTAAACGTGGCTATTCGGCCTACATTTGACAACAAACAAACATTAACTCAAGAGATATGATCGGGAACAAATTGCCTTGCAGAAGGTTTGAGCAACTGCAGCATCCCTACAGGAGAGAGTCTGCGAGACCTCATCGGCTGCCTGGCAGACCGGCTGCTGCTCTGAGCTTTCTGGAAACTGTTCGTAATTCAGTCAATGAAAGAGCAATGCCTAAACTAAGAGGAGAAACAAACATTAGAGAACAGTATCTGTGGGAAGAAATTATGCTCACCTCGCGCTCATCTGTTTCCTTCCTTCCCTGTGGAGATGGTTCTTGCTTGCCGCGGTCCGTTTCTCCGGCTGCGAATGGAGCAGCCAGCTGCTGCATTCAGGCGCTGTTGGATAAATCGGATATGTTTTACGAATTTGCACTTAAGTGCGTCTAATCGTTTTACCTGAAAGATTTATGGTTTCGTTGTCTTTTAGTGTTTCTAGTCCGCTCTTTTGTGGTCGCAAATTTTAAACTATAAAGAAAACATATGCTGGATCTGCCATTTCTCCAGCAGAGCTATAAAGCACTTATAGCACTGAATAATATTTTTACAATTCTCTAGCAAAGTTGTGTCTCTTATGCAAAACAGATTGTATTAAGAAATATTAAATATTGAATAAATATTGGTACATATAGGACATTTAATTACATCTCTATGTCTACATAGAGATGTAATTGCTGGTGCTATAATTGTTACAATAGCTTGAAAATACAATAATAATCATCTAAAATGATGAATCCCAGAACAGAATTGCCAAAGTATTAAACATTATTTGTTGGCCCAAGGCAGACGTATTTACCATAGTTATGCAGTGACTGTTATTTCTGATATTGTACAAACAAATTGGGTACTTATTTGTAATGAAAACCCTTTGAATTGCTGCACTAACTCAGCGGAAGTGGTTGGTTAAATTTACGAGGTGCACCTGAAGGTAGCATCGGGGTCCCACTCGCTCTCGCATCCGTAAGATTACGTCACTGCATCAAGCTCCGCGGTTCTAACATCTTTGAAGGCGCCCGTCGGTTTCCATGGCGACTGCCGATAAGGATGGTTCTACCGCCACGTGGTGCCGAAACAGAGACAATGAAAATATTACACTAAAAAATCAATTAAAATCTGATTATCTATCAGATTATATAATTCACAATTATGCCTAGATTTATTTTTGTCATTTCATAATTAATTTAATTAGACTTTTTTCCCCCATGTGATGGTCTAATTTGATTCAGTGTTTTAGATTTGTACATTGGCAAAAAGGAGTCAGCGTGACTTATGGGAAGCAGTTTTTCTCTGCAGAACCACACAGATGTGGACAATGCAATAAAGCAGACTTTAAATTAGGGCTGAAACAATTACTAGATTGACAGAAAGTAAAGTAATTGGCAACTATTTCTTAAATTCAATGAATACTTTCAGTAATTTTTCAAGCAAAAAGACATACACAACAGGCTGGTTAGGTCTTGTCTTTTCTTGTCATATGTGATAATAAACTAAATATATTTGGGTTTTGAACTGTTGGATAAAACAATACATTTTAATATTCCACCTCGTGCTCTGGGATGAATCGATTAAACAATCAGCAGATTAGCAGAGCAACAAATTTGTTGTTGGGCCCTTATGCACCCCACACCTATATCTATACTGTCTGTGCATCATTGTGTATACTGTCACATCCATGTTCCACGTCGCAGCTTCATTATTTGACCTAAAACCACAGCACTCCTATGACCTATACCTGGCCTCAGCCCCAATGACACAGGCCACAAAATTAGCTAAAAATGCAGAAATGTCATTACTCGATATTGTACTTTAGTGGTGAACATTCTTAAACAAATTTACAATTGGTAAAATTACCAAAACCCAGTGAAATTGTTCTGGGGACAGTTGCTTGGTATTCCAGCCTTGATCAATCACCCTCCATTTCCCATCTCCTATTTTGTGCTGCTACTAAAATGTTTCCTGTAAGCAGCTAAACATTGTTGCAGAAATTACCCAATAATCAAATCATGTAAACCCGAGTTTAGTGGCTATGGAATGCATCCATGCATGTAAACATGCAACAGGATCCACAGCTTTCCTAAACTGAAGAGCCAGAGATTTATTTCCCGTCGCCTCTTCCATGGCAGATGAAATAACAAGGGCAGTTTCACCGTGTCTGCAAGAGATACATGGATCCAACAGGCCTGGATCATTTCATTATGTTCCCTGCATCCTTAGGCACAACAAAATAAATAAAGTCATATAGCCAGCACAGCAGGCAGATGTGACAAAATATATAATACCCCAGCAAGAGTATATATGTATCTCTTTTCCTGTCAAAGCTGGATTACCAACTGGGCAAATCAAGCAACTGCCCCAGGGCGCCAAAAGCCCAAGTGTTGTTGTTTTTTTAGCAATTTTAATAATTCCACTGAAACACAAGATTAACTACACTGTTAGCTTATCTTGTGGCCTATCTTGTTGAATGTCCCTGTGTCAAAATCTAGTTTTCAGACCTTTGTTATTTTCATTTATATTGTGCTCACATGGTTGTGTTAAATCAAATTACCATAATAACTTGAGGCCAGGAAGTATTCCTCTAGCAGTGGAGAACTGGTTGGTCTTTGGGTTTCTATATGAAGCTGCCATGTGTATTCTGCTGTTTTCTCTTAAGGCCAGTTCAGACAAAAGATTTGCAACAAGATGAAACCGTTTTAAAATGTTTCAGGAAAAGTTACAGCGGTGTGAACTGGCCCATCTCAGATCGACTCAAGCCGCCTGCATCTCAGCTTGTCAAGTTGCCAGTAGCTGGTTGTAGAATGTAAGGCATGCCACCTGCTTCAACAGCCAATAAAATCAAGCCATATAAAATATGTGATTATTAGCTATACTGTTCAATGATACTGCTGGTAAATGATGTTTTGTTTACTTGATGCACACAGATGTTTGATTCCACTTGTAAATCCACACGCAGTATGTGCCATGTTATCTGCCAAATTGGTGTTGAGCAGGCTTTGGAGAGCACCCAATGGGATCTTTTGTACAAGGGCAGGAAGTAGTGAGAGGTTGTTCAAAGGGGGCCCAACAGCAACTTTTTAGCCAAGGTCCCTCTAAAAGGGTTAATCCAGCCACGCAAATATAGACTATTACACCAATAGCCAATATGAGATAAACATCAGAACAGAGTAACATGTGCAGCCCGTGAACGACAATAGCAGAAAAGGTTTCATATTAAAAATAAATCACATGATGTCAGCACGAGCAGAAGGTAGAGGGCAACATGTGCAGTATCGGATATCTGGTTCCGCCAACTTCCTACAGGCAGGAAGTGAGGTCTGTGTTGGGTTGACGTGAGCGCGCATGCTCACACTGGGCGGGCCAAATGCTAGTAGTGGTCACCCACACAACAGGATTAACTTTTCACAACTGGTGTAAAGTTGACCAAGTGGTCTCTCTGCCTAACTAGCAGTGGAAAGAAAGGAAGAAAGCCTCGTACATTTTTGCACGATTTAACTTTGGGGGTTTTAATATTTATTTCGCCACTTTGTACATGGGAACTTGTGTTTAAAATCCACATTATTTCGGAAATAACATAGCTGGTATCCACAACACATAGCCATGGCGATGGGAACTTTCCTCTCGTTTCGCGGATTTGGGTAAGTCTACTCGTATTTGTGCATTGTATCTAGCTAACGTATGGGTGATTTTATTTAAAACAAAACTAAATCAAGATGTTTCGTTTAATTAATGCCTTGGTTTCGGTGTCGCTGGGTTACCGCCTCGTTAGAAACCGCTTCACTTGCTGGCCATGTAACACAGCGTTATTTAAGGTCGCTACCGTGTCAAAGCCATTGATGTATGAAACGTTTCTGGATTGTCCTGTTTTACTGTGTTTTGTTATGCAAGTTAATTTAGCCCTAAACCTTAAAAGGCGGCGGTCGCTGGCTGCTCGCTACGTGGGAACAGACTGACTTTGGGGGGGAATCTTGCACTTTTTAAACCAGTCACCTTATAATCGAAAAGTTCTCCTTGCAGTGATGATCCTGACTTTGCCACAAACGTATCAAAGTTTAAAGCGAGCCGCCGCTGTGCTACCGTACAGACGTTCCGCGCCAAGGATTTCAAAAACAGTTTACCTGCGCGGGACACTCTATCAACTTCCTCTACGCTGCGTCGCGTGGTGCTCCCATTGGCTGCTTCAGGCCGAAGGGGCGGCACCGCTGAGTACGTTGGGCCCAGCGATTCGATGGAACGTACGTCAGTTACCGCCAATATAAATCTGGTGTTTTGATTAGATTTAAACTGATTTTGTGATCCAAAAGGCACGGATCAATTAATTTCACCATCGGTAACATCGAACTTGAGTTCAATGTTGCCACGCTGTTTTACAAATGTTTGCTCCAGACAAAATATGTCGCACCCAAAAAGCGGTAAGGCTGCGTACGTTTTTTTTTGTTTTTTTTTAAGATGGTAAGAATAATGTCATACCATCCGTTAGATGAATACTGTATATCTGTATTAAATCTTATCTAACGTTAATTAATGTAATCCAAATTAAATTATTATGTTATGGTGGAAAATATCAAGTACAACACATCTCAAAACCTTACCCAGAAATCTAATTTAGAGGTCAGTAAGTGCAAAGGAACCTTCTCAGATATAACTTGTTCACTTGTTGTTTTTTTTGTGATAAATCACAATTTACCTCAGTAAGAATGTATGGGTCTGTATCCTAATTTTTTTTTTTTCTTCTTTTGCTGATTAGGATGATGGCTGTGTAACACCCCATGTTCTGGAAAATACTACAAAGAGATCATTTACTCAGTGTGCAGTGTCAGCCAACCATGGGGCCCCTCACTACACCTAAAAAAGCAAGGGAAGCAGGTTCTGTTGATCCCTGGACACCAACTTCCAACCTTAAAATGCTCATCAGCGCGGCCAGCCCCGATATCAGGAACCGAGAGAAGGAGCTGTGCATGGACGGTGTTGACTGTTCACAGGTATAAACAAATCCCAGCATTAAACATAGACACTTTCTGATAAGTCGAGGCGTTCAGGGGAATACATTTCTCACCTGTTGATTTCTGTTATCTTCCTGTAGGACATGGAAAATGGAGAAGAGTCTGAGAAAATGATCAGCAGGAAAGAGAAGAGTCTGGGCTTGCTCTGTCATAAATTCCTCGCCCGCTACCCAGACTGCCCAAATCCTGCCCTCAATGACATCTGCCTGGACGATGTGGCCACTGAGCTCAGTATGTCATCTATATCAACTATTTGTTGTCTTTTTAAAAATCTATCATTCAATGTCCATCCATTAAAATCACTGTCATTGAGAGCTATTCAGCAGCTAATTGGTTTCTTTCATTACTCTTTAATATGTAGATTGTGTTTCTGTTTAATCATTCAGTTAATATAATGCCAATTAGAAGTGTTCATGTATCATGTGTTGTTGACATGGTTTACTTGATATCATATCTGAATTTATCAGTAATTTAATTTTGGGATAAAATGCAGGGTTTGGCATTAAAAACTTAGTTTGTGGCCTCCAATTACTCCAGGTAGGTGTCCACCAAGTTTATATTGCCTTTGCCAAAGGAATGTTACAGTCTCTATTTGTTTACAAAGAACTTTGAGTTTTTGATTTAAATTAATTATTATAAAAATATATTTTCATTCTGTTAATGTCCTTTCATTTATTGAAGTGTCACGGTTAAGGAATGTTATGTTAAATTGCCTTTTTGGTTTTGTTTTTACATAACTTTACATTTGGGTCACAAAAATATACTTTGGCCACCAAAGTTTGGGGCTTCGTGGCCTGTGGGGCCAGTGCTTAAAAATATTAGGGTCTGTCCCTGAAATGACCTTGACATGATTGTAAATTTGAGTTCTGGTTTATTCTTATATACACGAATGTGTGAGTTTGTGGCAAATTCACATCTTGTAACTTATTGTAGTTGGTTTGTGTTTTTCCTATACTAATATAATAATAATAATACACCTTATATAGCACCTTTCATACAGAGAGTGTAGCTCAAAGTACTTTACAATAGAAGTGAAGAAACAAGACAATAAATAAAAACAGGCAAATTAAAACAAGTGCAAATACTGCGCAAACAAAAAGGCTGCAAAGAACAATATATGTGAAAGATAGCAATAACACAAAATAAGAGTGACAGTTAAAGGCAATGCTGAATATGCTTTCAAAATGTTCACAGAGCTATCTCTTAAAGAGTTTGGTAGGGAATTCTATAGTTTTGGTGCATAATTAAAAACGGCTCAGCTGCAGATTTTCTTAATTGTGTGATAGTTTGTATTTAAAAAAATGACAGCAGAGGATCTAAGGCTGTGAAGGATTTTAAAATGACATAATAATTAGTAATGTAGGCCAGTCCCAAACCATTAAGAGCCTTGTAAACAAGGAAAAGAACTTCAGTCCTAAAAGACACTGGGGATAGTGCAGGTTAGCTCAAACTGGGGTGATATGCTCTCTTTCTTGTTCTAGTTAAATCTGGCAGCAGAGTTCTGAGTTAATTGTAGCTTATTAATTGATTGGTTTGGTAGGCCAATTGAAGAGAGCATTACAGTAGAAAGATCTACTCGAAATAAATGCATAAAAACGTTTTCCTTCATCTTGTTGGTATATAAAAGACAGCTGCCTCATCTATAAACAGCTGCCATTTTTTTCTGTGATCAGTCTTTTTGCTAATTGTGATACTAGTTAATTTAAAACTTGAGACAAAATGTGCTTTCTTTCTGTCTGCACAGATGTAGAACGCCGGCGCATCTACGACATCATGAACGTGCTGGAGAGCCTGCACATGGTGAGCCGCTCAGCCAAGAACCGCTACACGTGGCACGGCCGAACCAAGCTGGTCGAGACTCTGGCCATTTTGAAGAAGGTGGGCGAGGAGCACAGGTACGGCCAGCAGATGCAGCAGATCCGGCAGCATCTCCTGGACAAGGAGTTCGACTTTGACGGGGAAGAGAAGGAGAATGAGGAGGTGGTGGACCTGGAGGGCAGGGAGCAGGGACAGAAGGAGCTCTTCTTTGTGGAGTTACCAGGAGTAGAGTTCAAAGCAGGTGAGTGTAATGTGTAATATTTTAGGCCAGATTCACATCAGATCTCAATGGGGGAAAAAATCATGCTGGATATCTATACTGATATGGACTGGGTAATGTGTTAGGAAGAACATGATGTCACATCGTTTCATGGAAATGAAAATGATCAACCTACAGAGGTTTGAATTCAAAGACACCCCAAAAATCAAAGTGAAAAAATAATGCGGCAGGCTAGTCCATTTTGCTGAAATGTCATTGCAGCAACTCAAAATGGCACTCAGTAGTTTGTATGGCCCCCACGTGCTATATGTATATATATATATATATATATATATACACACACACACACACAGCAATCTGATTTTTTTTTTTTTCTTTTCTTAACTTTCTGTTTGTCCTGTCCAGCCTCTGTTAACAGCAGGAAGGACAAATCTCTGAGGGTGATGAGCCAGAAGTTTGTTATGCTCTTCCTGGTGTCTGATCCTCGCGTGGTCAGTCTAGACGTCGCCGCCAAGATCCTGATTGGAGAGGACCAGGGTGCAGATAAAGACAAGAACAAGTTCAAGAGTGAGTACAGAGCCCTGCCAGATCCAGTATGCTCCTCAGTGTAAAACCATTTCTGATCTCGTCTTGGAGAACACTTTAGGCCATTTCTTTCAGTTCTAGCCCGTTCAAAATATTGACATAGATGATGCAGTGTATTCATATTACATGGTAGATGTAAACTTAATATTGTGGAAGACCTGAAGAGGCAGATGTTTGTCAAACCTGATATTTCAATATGTTTTTAAATACTCTTGTGCTAGTGAAACGTTTTTGCAATGTAAAGCTATTTAAAATTTTAAAAGGTTCTATCCAAAATACACTTATTACAAGCAAGTCAGTTATACACATACATGCCCATTCAATTACTGTACCCAATGCTTCCCATACATATTAAAAATTTCTTAAGCAATGTATGTGCAATTTTGAAAAGGCTAGGACATCTAATGCTGTGAATAGAAATACTCCAACATTGTACAGCTGGATGCAAAAATTCTAAATGCAGGTGTGATTTTTGCCCTGTGTATCTTCATTAGCAGTGGATAATCTTGCCGTTTGCTCATGCGTTTGCAGCCAAAGTGCGCCGGCTGTATGATATTGCGAATGTGCTGCGGAGCCTGAAGCTCATCGAGAAAGTCCACGTGACGGAACAGAGGGGGAGGAAACCGGCCTTTGAATGGGTCGGCCCCCAAGAATTCCCACACATCAAAGGTATTGCCAGATCTCTTTAACTTTTTTAGTTATTGTTTTGGTCCACAATTAGAAGGAATTTTGGACACAGCATCAAATTTATATTCATGTTTTATATACAAACTATTGTATACGTTGAAATATATGATAGCTAATTTAAAATAAATTATTGTCCCCCTAGTTTCATGGACTAAATATTTTGTTTCAGACTTGGAGAGCTCCACATCCGAATGCCCACCCAAGAAGAAAAGTGTACTGGAGTCTTGTGTGTCTGTAGACAACTGTGCCAAAAACCTGTTTTCATCTCCGAGGGCTAAGCACAGCTTCACCCGTCACCCCTCCCTCATAAAGCTGGCCAAGAGCATTCAGGAAGACCGCCGCAAGATCAACTCCGCCCCCAGCAGTCCTGTCAAGAGTGCCCCTGGTGAGAATAGAAAATGTTTTCCAGACAAGGTTGCTGTTGTGACGAATGATAGGATGACACTTACATCCAACCTTTTCCTCTTTTATCTTCAGGTGATTCATCAAACAACCTCTTCCCAAACAAAATGGCCCAACTTGCTGCTATTTGTAAGATTGAACTTGACCAGGAGTCAGCGTAAGTTTGGATCCATTTAGACTGTTATTCAACCTAAACTGTTCCGCTCCCAGTCTTAGATTTACAGTATAAGTTTATTGTAGATTACTAGAGTGTTAAACAAGTGTCCTGCTTCTGTTCCAGGACTGGAGCTCAACATTCAAAACATGCTGCTGCGAGGCCAGAGCCAACTTCCTCTGGTTCAAACGAACCGCCTCAGGCACCGTTACAAACTCGAACTCAGGAGCCTGGAGTCAACACTGCTGTCCACCTCACCCCCCACACCCCGCTGGCATACATCCCTGCACACTGTCCATCCCTGATCCCCGTCCTGTTACCTCAGCAGCGGGGAAGCGGGCCCTTCGCTGTGTATTTGCATTCTCCCTCCCCAAGGCCAAACCCCCTAGTGAGGCCGCAGCCAACCAGCCTTGCCGTGCGCTCTATGACCTTTGAGGAAAAGACTGGGCAAAGCCCGACGGACCAGTATGCAGCTATGGGCCAGCCGACCTCTAGGGCGTTTGAGGTTAGCCCTTTGGCGCTCAAACGGCTGCGTTCGGATTCAGCCACAGAGAGCAGCCCCTGCAAATCCAAGAGGACCAACCCCAACTTTAAGGTTAATTCACTTCAAGTCAAATGTATTTATATAGCGCAACATCATAACAGAGTTATTTCATAGCACTTGTTAATACTATAGAGCAAGTCTAAACCAACTCTATATGTACAGACCCAACAATTCCACCATGAGCAAGTGCTAGGCGACAGTGGCAAGGAAACACTGCCTTTTAACAGGCAGAAGCCTCGGGCAGAACCAGGCTCTGGGTGGGCGGTCATCTGCCTCGACCGGTTGGGTAGAGAGAGAAAAAATAAGATATAGAGGGGGGAGGGGGGGGGAACAGGATGAAAGAGAACACACAGTAACACAGTACAATTTCACATGCAGAAGGTGCAAAGCAATGGCAGCTACAATGTTACTGAAGCTAAAATAAACAACCAATGGTATTAGCAGTACAACAACAGCTACACTAATAACAGTAGCAGCAGCAGGCGGTCCGCATCCACTCGACCAGACCCGTGGTCATCCAGACTGCGCAGA
>JAVQJF010001757.1:0-34904 GCA_036023855.1 Gadopsis marmoratus
TCAATTCAATTCAATTTTATTTATATAGCGCTATATCATAACAGAGTTATCTCATATCACTTGTTAATATAGAGCAAGTCCAAGCCAACTCTATATGTACAGACCCAACAATTCCACCATGAGCAAGCGCTAGGTTTTGTACTCCCTAGATGAAGAACCTCTCTGAATTTGATAACTTGATGACCCAGTCATACACATATTTCTCTACAGAGATTGCAGTGAGTCCTAACAACAATGAGGTGCACATCTATGAGAACAAAGGCAAAGAGTGGGCCAAGATCCATGAGCTGACTGAGCACAGTGGACGAATCACAGGTACTGTAACTTGTATCAGCCAACAGAGACTGAAGGGGAGGTGGGATGTGACAACATCCTACTGAAAAATGTGAAACATAACGAGGAACCTGGCCTTGTTGTTCACTGTGTGTCAACTGTAATTTAATTAATTGAAATTTTGAGAGTGAAAGTTCATATTTGACCATGGGAATAATTATTTGATAAAAAAGGCTTAACTCAATGTTCATCTGGTAGAATTGTATGGACCTTTCAGTCACATCTCACAGTCTTCATCAGTGAACAGAGTTTGGGGGTAAAACAATTAGTCAGATGCAAATAATTCTACATTCATGTTCCATCAGGAAAAAATTGGAAAAGTTTCAAAGCAACAAATTGTGATTTGGTTATACTGTAGAAACACCTCAGAGTATCAGTAATCCTGATAAATTACTTCCTCAAAGCACTTAGCAATGATGCATTTGAGTCCATATTTAATTATGTGACCATATGGTGGTATTACTACCAACAATTTAGTACACACAATTCTGTTTTGGTGATGTCTGATGTAATAGAACTGGTGAGTTTTTTAAAGAAAAATAAATTATTTCAAAGCAAAAGTAGAATATATTTCCTAGTAGGAAGCTTTGCATCGTTCAAGGATCCCTTGACACGTGAAAAGAGATTTGTAATTCTGTTCACAGGTATTGACTGGGCCCCCAAATCCAACCGCATTGTGACATGTGCCTCTGATCGCAACGCCTATGTGTGGACTCTGAAGGATGGCGTGTGGAAGCCCACCCTGGTCCTGGTGCGCATCAACCGTGCAGCCACCTGTGTGAAGTGGTCACCACTGGAGAACAAGTTTGCCCTGGGCAGCGGAGCTCGTCTCATTTCTGTCTGCTACTTTGAGAAGGAGAATGACTGGTAAACAATGCATGATCAAATTTTGTACATAAGACTTAATCTCATATTGGTTTTGAAGGCCAAGATTATTTTGTCCATGACAAGGTGTCTCAACAAGAGTCTACAGCCATGCTAGAAGCTCTGTGAGGACATACGCATAGGATTATTTTGAGCTACAGAGACAATGTTATCATGCAGATATATTTCCCATGTTTGCCATCTTAGTTTATTATGTTAGCATGCTAGTATTTGTTAATTATGTTTAGTTTAAAGCTTAGTTTAGCAGGTTTTTGGTCATAAACCAAAACTGAAATGTTGACCTGATGATGGTGCTAGATGAAAAAGCAGAGGATCACCAAAGTCATTACAATTCATCCTCTGGGGAACATGAAGGTCTGAACCAAATTGGCAATGGCAATCCATCGAAATCAGAATTATTCAAATTTTGTACATGAGGCTCATATTGGTTTTGAAGGCCAAGATTATGTTTCATCAAGTGTTCAAGCCTAAGGATGGTGATGTCTTTCAATAAGTCAACTGACAAACAGATTAGAAAGTCAAACAACACAGTCTAGAAACAACATGCCTCTTGCTGTACCTCTTACCAGATACACAGTTTGCCATGATATTTGCTAAGCACATTCAAATGCCATTTCTGACCATTCTCCCTCTCTTTCAGGTGGCTGAGTAAACACATCAAGAAGCCCGTTTGCTCCACAGTCCTGAGTCTGGACTGGCATCCCAACAACATCCTACTGGCTGCTGGGTCTGCAGACCTCCACTGCAGGTGAGACAACTACCAAAATGACGATATAATGGAGGGGAAGCAGACTGGAGTCTTAGTTATATAAACAGATAGCAGGGGTACCACACTTTGCATCTGTGGTTCATTGTCAATAAGAAAATAAAACACTACACAATTGAATTTCCAGGAGGACAGCATGTGAGAATAACACTGGATTAAGCATATGCCAATGTGTTTTTCACTCCTCCACTTGTAGAAAATGTCTGAATAATATATCAAGAGGTTCATAAAAATTAGTTCAGAGTTGAGTTTTTGCAGCAACCCCATTGAGTGGTATAACATAATCAGACAGTGAAGCTTAAAGAATACATTTTGGAAATATTCTATATTTTTCTTAGTATCAACAATCCATGTGCAGAGCCAAAAAACACTGAATGTGTCTACTAACAAGTACTGTGTGTGTACCACAGCCTGATATATCTACTTCTGCTGTTTGAGTAACATTTGTTAAAAAATACAGTGACCAGCAGTTTCAAAAAATTATATTTGTGAGGTGGGAGGCTTTGGCTGAGAGGATAGTGCGGTCGTCCATTAACCCAAGGGTTGGTGGTTTGATCCAAGCTCCTGCTGTCCACATGTCGAAGTGTCTCAAGGCAAGACACTAACCCCGAGTTGCCTCCGGTGGAGGCCAGCATGGCAACTGTGTCCCCATCGGTGTATGAATGTTTTGTCTTTGTCTTTGATTTGTTAAATTTTTTACCCACTTGGGGGCAGCAAAACAAGCTGTGAATACAACATTGATGAATTATCAACTTATAAAGTTGTAATGGCAAAGGTTTTTGCAAACAATTTCCTATTCTCATATCCAGCAGACACAGAGCAACATTAACATTCATTTAGAGTTGTTAGAATTGATGTTGATTAGTGCAGTGTTAATTATATTTATATATCTGTAGTCTTTATATCTATACATTTAATGATATCTGCCATGTTTACTATTACTGTTCTCCCTTATTGGATGTTAAAGGTTTTGTATATAGTAACAATGACAGTCTAACTATGGCACAAAAGGGTACTCCAAAATTATAATATAGTCATTATGATATATTTACAGACAATATTTTTTCAAATATATCAAACAATATTAGTGTATCAGTCTAAGCCACCAAGCCCAACTGCACACCAAGCAACCCAACGTTGGGTCCCAAAGCTGACAAACTATAACAGATCTCCATGATGTGATTCTCAGGGTTTTCTCAGCCTACATCAAGGACATCGAGGACAAGCCTGGGCCCACTGCCTGGGGGGCCAAAATGCCTTTTGGGGAGGTGTTGCTGGAGCATAAAGACTGTGGAGGCTGGGTGCACGGTGTCTCCTTCTCCCACAGCGGAGACCAGCTGGCCTTGGTGGCCCACAACAGCAGCGTCACTGTGATTGACGCTGCCCAGGGGAAGGAGTGAGTACTGCTGCAAAGCCACTTATTCAGTCAGTGTGATCAGTAGGATCAGTATTAATGTTCAGCTAAAATGCAGATGAGGTATTTACTTAATTTTGAGAAAGTGTCTTTCACAAATTGATCAATGACTATGTCTGTCTAGATGATGTAGTTTCCATTGACAACATAAATCAGCTTATTTAGGAAGCTCACCAGGCCAGCTGCACTTCTTGGCTCCAACTTCTGAACATTGGCTAAAACTCAAATTCCATATGTGTTGCTGTACTAGATTTGGTGTCATAGGTGTCTTTGAGCATTACATAACACCACCTTCTTTCTGACCTCTGTCCGTCCAGGGTAACCCAGCTGACCACCGACCGTCTGCCACTGCTAAGTGTGCTCTACGTCAGCCCCACTGAGATTGTTGCTGCGGTAACTACCACATTGTAGCATCTTTTAGCATTGTTTTGGACAACAAAAACAGCAGGCAGCTGTTTGTCAGTGGAAAAGCTCTGATAAGGCTACTACACGACCTGCTCAGTTCCAGACAGCAGACAGACAAAGTTAGAGACTATCCGGTGAACATAATGGAGCATTTAGCAGCTAAAGGAACAGGTATACTCCTTTTGCTTTGTGTCTGCTTGATGTGTAAATAAGCAGATGTTTTCTAAAGTGTTAGCCATATCAATTTTATAAGGTTATAATATGTACATGTCACCGCTAAAAAAAATATGAATGCAGCATTAAGTAAAAGTATTACTACCACAAGTACATTTTTTAAATATAGTTCCCCCATGTAAATAATGTCTTCCACTGAAGCACTCTTTCGTCTCTCTCTCTCTCCTGGTTCTGGTTCTGCTCGAGGTTTCTGCCTGTTAAAAGGGAGTTTTCCTTTCCACTGTCACCTTGTGCTGCTCAAGGTGGGAATTGTTGTGTCTCTGTAAATAAACAGTCGGTTATAGACCTGCTCTATATGAAAAAGCACCCTAAAATAACTTTGTTATGCAATATATAAATAATACTGAACTTAACTGACTCTAGCTTCAAGGCACAGGCTATGGGTATGTTATGTTTAACTTTAAAATGCTCCATTTGCCAACACTGACAGACAAATATTAAGTGACTTGAGATCTCATTTTAGAAAGACTATTCCAAGAACACAAGAATAACATAGGAATTATTTTAATGCCATGTCCATTGGCTTTACTTGACTACTTTTACCTAGCTCTGTCCCACAAACACTTTTAAAACTGAATATTCATCAGCAACAGTGCCAGTATGTAATTCTTTCCCCTTAATATGATAAAGATAACATTATTTTGGACAAAATGTATCAAAAGGCAAAGGTTTACCAATATGAGGGCCTACTGTATGCTTGTGTGTCCTATGCCAGTCTTGACTTCATTCCCACTTTTGTCTCCTTTAGTTTTTATGTTCCGATAATTTGAATTCTTATAGAAATTAAGAAAAAGGTAGCATTTTAGTAGGTACAGTTTCTTGCAATTGATTATAGAACTGACGCTTGTGATAGGGACTCTACTGTAATGGACAACAATCAATTATTTTGCATTAACATGCCTTAGATATTATATCCAGATACAGATCATGTGGTATGACCAATGTAAGGGTAATGAAGTCCTCAAAATGTAACTCTTACTCTTGTTTTGGGTCATCAATTGCAAAATGCAGCTTTAAGGACACAGACACAGTGATAATGATTAACTTGAATATTGATATCATTCTTTGTACTTATATCCTTAACCTATTTTCTGTTAGGGCCATGACTGTTGCCCCTACCAGTTCACCTATAAGGGTCCAGGCACTCTGGAGTTTGTGAAGAAGCTAGACATTCCCAAGCAGACCTCCAAGGGCAGCATGTCAGCCATGCAACACTTCCGTAATCTGGACAAAAGGGCCACTGAGGAGGACAGCAACGAGCTGGGCACCATTCACCAGAACAGCATCACGTAAGAACCACTGCTGTTTCCCTTTAAAATAGCATCATAAACTCTACCAAGGAGGTTATAGTGCTGCATTTAGCAGGATAATTCAAATATGTGATGACAGATTTCAGATCAAATTTGTTGGAAACATTGAAGCACCCTTGTGGCTTAGAGTTTAATGCACCAGCCATGGACAGCAATGCTCCTCGTTCGGGTCTGGTCAGGGACGTTTATCGCATGTCAATCATTCAAATAGCCATGACTAAATGGTTGTGATTCTGACTCACTTAATTTTCAAAATTCATCCTTAATATTCCCAGACTGAATTCTCCAACAATTAGTCAGTCACCATGATTGTCTATTTCTATATTTGTGCTATGTATTTTGATGCAGATCAGGCAAAATATATATTTTTATAAAGAGTTTCTGTTATTAAAACTACCCTGCAGTGTTATAGGATTGTGTGACCTTGCTGGAGGTATGTGGTCTCAAACTGCTTTCAAGCTACCTGCAGCACTTATATAGTCTGACTCACTGATCCTCCAAAAAGTCAAGGACTCTTAGGTTTGTACACTTAACAGACATGAATCAGCTGTAACTGAAACTGTACAAGTGTGAATCTCTGGGTGAGCTCTGATTGTCTCCAGAAATCACAGTTAAAACCACTGTCATGTCTGTGTGTCTAACTTCTCTCATAGGAGACCATCTATCAGCACATTTCTGCCTGAATGTTCACACTAGCATAACACACCCTTTAGTGACCATATTTTAATTTTGTATCTCTGTGGCAACATGCGAACAACTGTTTGTGTCTCCACAGCCACACTCCAAAAAGAATTGTTAATCAGTAATCAACAGTTCTGCAGTTGACCAGCTAGTTTTTAAAAACTAAATTATTAATAACAATATAAAACCTTTACAGTTCAACTTTTGTAAGCCTGGTGTGCATGTTTTGTATCCTGCAGGCAGCTGTGTATTGTATCTGGGTCAAAAGCCAAAGTGGAAAAGTACAGCAGTGTGGGTCTGGATGGAACCATGGTGATCTGGGATTTTAAGGTACATGCAGTTGAAAGCTCAGTTAAAAGCTAGTTCAGTTAAGATTAATAACAAATATGTTAAGATCATTTATCACTGGAAATATTGGTAACTGCTGTTGTATCAAGAACAAAGCTTTCAGTTTCAGTGATGGAAAAGGTGTTTTGACACATTTCACCTTCGCTGACATTATGAGCACAAATAGTATACCTTCAATTCATTTGTGTAATTCTTGTCATAGTTAAGGTAACGCCACTTCAGGCCTCATACATTATTGAAGGTGAACACAGATTTATCTGTTTTCCAAATTCCCAAAATAGTGAGTAGTGAGAATCACATAATAACTGGCAGAGTACTTCAGTCAAACTGTACATACACAAAATGGAACTTATAGAGCAAAATACTTTTTGAGTGATTGCTGAGAAATGTGTTTTATGAATAACGTCATTCAAGACGTTATATAATAAGACTTTTTCATGCTGATAACATTCTGAAGAAAGCACTGATCAACGTACTAAATGCCTTAACTTCATTCTAACATGTTTGTACTCTTATTGTGCAGCACTGAGACAGTCCTGTCAGTCCTTGAGGTGTCAGAGGGTGAACCAACCAACATATCTTGTCAACCACTCTTTGGGGGGAATATAACTAACTGCCAGTACATGCTTTGTGATATTTGTCAATAAAAAATTCAATAGAGAATGAGGATATTTGCAATGTAATGATTTGTTCTTTACATGTTCCTGTCCTGGTGTATTGACATTTTTCAAATTTTTACTCACTTTCCTACTGCATATGTAAGATTTATTTCTGTAGGTTATTACTTCACTGAACTGGCACATCAGTGTCATCATTAGTCTCCACGAGGAGTACTACTCAGCTGATGAAAACTGTTGTATAATATCTTGTGTGGCTCTGGAGGAGTTTTCCAAAGGATTTGTGGAGTAACAAGGCAGCAGGGCTTTGGGCCCCTTGACTTCTTCTACACAGAATAATGAATCATATAGATGTATTTAAACTGGTCATATTATTTGCATTTAATAGGTTGACAGAAACATTAAAAACTAGGTTAAATTAAGCTAGTTAGACATTTAAAGTTGTCGTTGTCTATGCCAATATAAATAACATGAAGACAGACTATGTCTTACAAATAATATGCCAATATAAATAACACGAAGAAAGACTATATGTCTTACAAATAATATGCCAATATAAATAACATGAAGAAAGACTTCTTACAAATAATATGCCAATATAAATAACATGAAGAAAGACTTTTCCTGGGATCAATAGGATATTCTGGTATATTCGGCATACACAATTTGTGTTGCTGAATTTCATTAAAGTTGAAAATGAGTTAGGCCTATTTGAATTTTGTTCTCGGCACAATACAATGTTGGGGAAATAAGTATCACATGAATGGACAGACACTAACAAAGCCCACTCCGCCTCACAGCCAATAAAAGCACAGTATTGTACGCCTGACCAATCAAAATAGAAGCCAGCGACAACGTGGGTTCACTACCTGCCAATCGTAAAAGGCGGAAATGTGACGTATCGCTGTCAGCTGTTCTTGTTTTGTTTCTTTCTTCCCCTTGTTTTCTTCCACGGTTGGAGAACCGACCTCTAAATAACTGCACTGAAACGGAATATGAATTAGTTTCTCGCAGAGAACCCCCCCCGTCTCTGCCTCGAGCGCTCACTTACACAGCACCCGGTCCATATTTCTCTCAAATTGGAGCTGTCTTCCGCCGACATCGAGCGAAGAGGTGCCGCCGATCCCAGGTCTCCAATCCAGGGCGGAGGGAGGGAAGGAGGTCGCTGGGAATCGGGATGCAGACCGGAGAGGATGCCGGCAGGCCTGGCGGACCGGACGGACCCGGTCTCCGGTTTGGCTGCGCCTCTTTCAACCAAGACTCCACGTAAGCACGAAGGCAGATAACGAGCGGACGAGTTACCGAAAGACGCATCCCTCTTGAATTCTCCCTGAAATTAGAATACGACTTTGACTTCAAAAGATGCATTTAGTCACTTAAACTGAACAGAAGAAGAACATGCAATTGTGGCCAAACAAATAACTGTGTTAGCTCTTTCCCCAGATACACCATACATCCATACAATCGAAGTCAAAATCTGTTTACTTATCATGCAGTTACACAGTTGTGTCACGTTGCAGCGCTGGAGAAGCTTTCCAAAGTTTTACAAAATATCCCTGATGATGTCATAGACAGCCTGGAACGCTGGAGGCTAACAAAAAATCTGTGCAGTTGCATCATGGGAAATGTAGGAACCAGCACCTTTGGAGTATGACATATAGGCTTACTAGATACTCAAAGTTAGGATATCTGCCCCTGACTACCATCCTAGTGTTATGAAAAGGTTAGGAATCCTGGAGTAGCCCTGTTGGCAGATGCCCTCTCCCCAAATTGCAATCCACTTTTTCATTTCAGGGAACAGGTCAGAGACAAAGCTGCATGTTTCACACAATCAGTTTGTTCTGCACAGGCAGTGAAAATGTGCAGTATTTTCCTCTGGAGTTCTGCAGGTTTCTTCCCGCTAAGAAACAGGATGAGACAGGACCGGAATGTACAGATCTCATCTTGGGAATGAAGGCACAAGTGGCCATTAAGACTTTAATACTGGTATAAAAGCGAGCTTATGTCCTGAATAGGTTATACAGCCTGTTTAGACTACAATGCTAGCTGAGTCAGCACATACTGTGTGAGGTTAAATACATGCAGATGAGAGATGGGAAGTGACAGAACGTTTGACAAGACATCAAATGAGGGCTATGACAACAGGTGAGCATTAGCAAAAGACTAACTTTTTCCTTCGGTTTTATTTATATAGCGCCAAATAATAACAAAGTTGTCTCAGGGCACTTTTTCATATAGAGCAGAACAATTCCCACCATGAGCAGCACTAGGACACAGTGGTTTATGCCTGTTAAAAGGGAGTTGTAACAGGCAGAAACCTCGAACCAGGCCTCAAACTCAAATAATAAAGCAGGATTCACCTTAAGGCACTCATCATTAGTGTGAGTTTTGCAGCATGCAAATCTTTATTATTCTCACTATGGGCTTGTTTGGTGTTTTTGTGAGTGTTTTTTGGTCGACTGCTACTCCTGCATACTTTCAGCTACAGAAACCAAATGAATGTCAAAAACTTATGCTCTTTAAGGACATTTATGCTTGAATTGAACTTTTTTCTATGTTTCATGCTTTTTAAAATACCTCAACATTTTCATTATAATATAAGTGAATGGTCGAATCTTAAGATTCACTGCAAATGAATTTCACTTTTAAGTTGTAATACTTCAGCATCCTTTCAGGTACAGGCTTAATTTAAACTTTAAACGAGTAACACGACTTTGAACTATTAGTTTTCAGCTGTGTGATATCTTTCAGCTCCCCATGCAATGCCATTCAGCCCCCTGCTTTTAGACAATACAGCTCTTTAGGGCTATGCTTTTATTTGATCCAAATTGTTTAGCAATGCAGTTCATCTGTCTCATATTAATTCAACACTTTTCTTCTTTCAGCCTTTTCAGCCAATTCTTTCCACCTTTGACAGTATTACAGTTTAGCTACCAGCTTTTTAGCAATGTGCTTCAGCACATCTTTATTGTAGTTCAGCTTCCAATTCTTCCAGCTTTACATTTCATGCGGCTCATTTACAGTTCATCTACTGTACTGTGGACAGTTTGTAGTCAAGGAAAGAGAGAAGTGGAGCATTTTAAGTATATTAATTAGAAACATCAGACCCAATAATAAAGACAACGAGGGGCACTAGACAGGAAAAGGAAACAGCAGAATGGCTGGGAAAATGTTTTATGTCATATTTTTGATTTCTGATATTTTACTGACTGTCTGTTCTTTTTCAGGGGTTCCATGTGTTCATCTGCTGAAAACACTTGAATTTGAGCGTGAAAGTTCATTTTGTGCTAAACGGTAGTTCTCAAAACTGCTACAAAAGAAAATGTCAGAGGTGTTCTTTGTATTTTTTATAAAGTTACAGGACTCCCAAGAGACAAAAAAAAAAAAAAAAAATCTGCTCAGCAAATAATGTAGCTCTATAGTGTCTTTCATTAAACTCTCCTTATTGTCCCTCCAAAGTTACCACTTCTTTTCAACCTTACACCACCATTGTAATGCATGTAAGGCTTTCTGTGTCAAATTGTAGGTGTCAAGTCCAGTCTAAAATAACACTGATGACATCATTAAAGTTACTTTCTCAGCCTCAGGAAAGCTTCTCCAACCACAGAGGGCACCATGCAACTGTTTTCTCAGGTTGTGTGGTACACCTTGAGAAGAGTAAACTCAAGTTCAGTGTCCCTTTAACCTAAGGTCTACCCTACTAAAATCCTGACCAGGCCTCCCTTGAAAAACAGATTCTTAATCTCAGCAGGACTCTCATAGTTAAATAAAGGTTTCGTTAAAAAACAAAAAAAAACTTGTTCTTGTAGCTTTCATCCGCATCCCACAGTCCTCCTCAGCAGGTACATCTATTCAATTCAGTTTTATTTATATAGCGTCATATAATAAGTTATAAGTTATCTCAGAGCACTTATTCATATAGAGCAGGTCCACACTGACTCTTTATTTACAGAGACCCAACAAAAAAAAAACTCACACAACTTCGGTAAACGAAAGCAGTCAAGTTACTTGTTACAAGATCTGTTACTTGTTACCACATGACCGAAATTCCATACTTGGGTCACTTGATAAGAACTTAACTACTGCTACTACGTGACAACGTACTTCCTCAGCATACTCTATTTGCTGAGGAAGAGTATTACATGTGGTTAAAAGCATCAGGGAAAACTGTAATTGTTGACAAAGTTGTTTTTGCCTCTGTACACCATCACAGTGGATTTGAAACGAAGCAATCAAGATGTGATTGAAGAGTCGACTTTCAGCTTTAATTCAAGGTTTTTCTGAATTTCGGGGACTTTGTATAAAAAAAGGCTGTAATTCCTAAACCGTTAATGTGATATTTTTGTTTCAACCCCTTGAATTAAAGATGAAAGTCTACTCTTCAATCACATCTTGATTGCTTCGTTTCAAATCCATTGTGATAGTGTACAGAGGCAAAATTACAAAACTTGTGTCACTGTCCAAGTACGTATGGACATGACTGTATGTTTTTGTGTGTGTATTGCAGGTCACTGGCTTTGGGAACAAAGACTGGCTACAAGCTGTACTCTCTGACCATGGTGGAAAAACTGGACTGTATCCATGAGAGTGGTCAGTATGGAGCTCTGACTCTGTACTTTGTATCAGTGTCAACTAAATATCCATACACATTTAGTGGGGAACTACGTCACTTCAGTGTAAAGGCTTGAAAGATTTCTCTGGGAAACTGGGTAATCATATACCACAGTCCATTCACAGCAAGCACTGTTACACTTTTCACTGAGCTCATCTTATAATCTGTCCCATTTGTTAGTTTAGTCATTAAATGATAACAGAATAAACACCATATTCATCCATGTGTCCCTGGTGGATCATTGAGGTTCATTCATTGAACAGAGCTGTTATATTAGCTCATCTTTCTCAGATATGAATGAGCTCACATGTCAGGCCACGTTTCCTAAAGGAACTCGGTGAGTTTGTGAAAGACAGGCAAACACTAGTTACATTTACCCGCAGTCTGTCTAGTGTCCATAATCTGGTTTATATTAGTTTATATTAAGGTGAATTTGTGTCCATGAATACCTTCTTTCTTCTGAAGACTTTCTCTTGCTACAGGTTCACCTTTCAACTGTTTACTCCCCTTCAGTCTTTTACTGGCCAACAGTAGTTAACTTGTAATACAAAGGAAATAAATTATCTCCATAGTAGGTGTAGAGTGACCTTACATTATTTAAAGTGCAACGCAGACTATTTTGTATGTCTTGGTAGGCCTGCATAATGGTATTTACTGTATGTTGTTGCTGCTTCCCACCTTTTAGTTTGTAGAATCATTTAATGTTCCCTGTTCTCCCCAAGCAGATGCTCCAGATATCTACATCGTGGAGCGTCTCTTCTCCAGCAGTCTGGTAGTCGTGGTGAGCACCACCATGCCGCAGCGCATGAACATCTACCACTTCAAGAAGGGGACAGAGATCTGCAACTACAGCTACCCCAACAACATCTTGGCTGTCAAACTCAACAGACAGGTGAGCTACCCCATTTCAGTCCCAGCCTTTGAATATCACAGTGTATCCATATAGTTCATCACGTTTAGGAAGTAATTCACACACTGGGCCTCTGAGTCAAGAACGTCCCATGTGGCTGAATTACGCCTGCGTATGTTTGATTACATGCATCTTCCAAGAACTTGAGTTGACCGTTCATCTCACCCCTCTTAGTTACTGTTGCTATGTCAAACTTTCTGTTATCGCACAGCACGTATGCAGTTTGCAATTATACCACTGGCAGATTTACCACTCGAAATGAATAATAATTTTGAAAACAATAGATCCTCAAAAAATTGTTAGTGCTCCCCTTGTTACAGAGTAACTACAGGCAACTACACTGTATGCAGGCTGTAATTTAAAGCAGTGTTAGTTCTCCCCTTGTTACAGAGTAAATACAGGGTATGCGGGCTCCTCTCTCCTCTTGTTACATTTCCATCATTCTACATCTTATTGTGCGTGTGCGCGCGCATACACACACACACACACACACACACACAATCTGCTAGCTAATGCACATTGGAAGTTTATTTTAAAAAGCATATTTATTGAAAAACCAGACATACAGTATGAACATATTGTAATAAATCTTGCCTTTGGTCTAGAGGATGTCGAGTGCCTACCCACCTGAACTAATATTGTGGGCTTTCAAATAATTGGAGGAGAAGACAGTGGTTGTATCAAAAGTAATAAATCTTTATTTAAAGCACGATCACATAAAAGTACAGCCAGGTAATTAGCACATATGTCAGGAAGCCAGTCACAGTCCTGTGTGGTCACTTCACCACGCTGGAGCCGAATCAGAGCATGCACCATTGGATTCACTGCAATCCTCACACAAGCACTGCACCCCTCTAGGGCACTACAACAATATCGATATCCACTACAAGTCTTACAAACTATGCCATGTCACAGAGCACCGCTCGCACTGCACTGCACTACACACACACCATGAGTTCCAGGCCCCCTTCAACTCCCTACTCTTCTTCCTCACTCTTCTTTATCCCCTACTCTACTTCCTCACTCGTCTTTATCCCCTACTCTGCTTCCGCCCCACAGGTGCAGTCACTTGTCTAATGCCACACGCTCCTCTCACTAACCACCTGTCACTCTAACTCTCCCCTTCCTAAAACATACCTCACTCTCTCCCTCACAACTTCACTCACTACAATATAATGAGCGGGATTTTCCTGATGTGAACCATAGAAACCAACACTGACTGCATTACATTGGTGTGTAATAACCTGAGATTTGCTGTGTCTTGCAGAGGCTTGTGGTGTGTCTTGAAGAGTCCATTTATATTCACAACATCAAAGACATGAAGCTGCTCAAGACTCTGCTTAACACTCCGTCCAACCCCTCAGGTAAGACATTAATATCAACATCTGGGTTTTTAAAGGATCATTCCAGTTTGTTAAGATTTTTGGTGTTATTGCCATATATATATTATGCCATATATATTATTGCCATATATCTAATATGATATAATATAAATTATTTAACAAACAAACTTTGTCCAAGGCTATGCTTTTAATGTTAGTTCAATAGGGCTAATAGTTACGACTAGTCTAGCTAGCTTATTTACTGGAAATATATCACGTGTATATCACTGTGTCCCCATCGGTGTATGAATGTGGTGTGAATGTGTGCCCCCTAAATGTCTGTTTGTCTGCCCTGTGATTGACTGGCGACCAGTCCAGGGTGTTCCCCCGCCTCTCGCCCAGTGATCTGGGATTGGCTCCAGCCCCCCCCCTCCGCGACCCTTTGGGATAAGCGGTATGGATAATGAATGAATGAATATCACGTTTATCGCATCTTTGAAAGTTTCCTACAATAACTTATCTTCCAGCATGTGGAAATGTGTTCATGTAGAATACAAGTCAATTTTCTTGTGCCATATGCCAGTCAGCACCATATGAAAGTGGCACTTAGGATTGGCATAGGACAGACAATAAATTGTTCCAAGTGTTTGTTGTTAATACTTATTTTGGCCACAAGAGGCTTAAGTGCACCACTACCCCATGTTCCTAATAGGCCTAAAAGCATTCATGTTTTCTTCCAGGTGAGTTTTAATTTCTCTAAACACGAGGTGTATTGTGTGTTAGCAAGTTATGTCCTCTCAGGGCTTCCATACCTAATCTAGGTCTGTAAAAATATCTGTGCTCACCCCTGGTTCACATACAATGTATTCATTTTTTTTGCTTGTTTGGACTATTTGAGTGGATTAAAAATTTTTATCCTCTGACCACAAACTGATGGTTGAGTTCCCTGGCTGTCAGTACCTACAGTTGCCATGAACCACTATTCAGGATGACAACTATTCTCCCTCCTTTCCATCCTCTCGCAGGTCTCTGTGCCCTTTCAATCAACCATTCCAACTCCTACCTGGCGTACCCCAGCAGTCCCACCATTGGCGAGCTTGTAGTGTATGATGCCAACAATTTGGTAAGAAACATGTCATCACAGGACACCTCAAATATCATCATCGTCAGAGATTTAAAATTGAGTCAGCTGATTATTACTGCAGTTGCATTTTTTATAGTTTATGGGGGGTTAAACAGCAGTATATTAAAGCCACCATTACCAGAAATTATGCTCAGCTTCATCTACACTGTTTTAACAAAAAATGTTTCTCGTTTGCTAACATATCTTGTTAAAACAAGGAAAACGATATATCACTTGATCTTTTTATGTAGTTTTACATGTATTTTACGTATAGTTTGATTTTGCATTTAGGTTTACATATTTTACATATAGTTACATATAATTTTAAATATAGTTTCTAACAAAAACACATTTGTGATAACCAGTAACCCCCTTACTTTCTTATTTATCAGGTATGCTGTTATTGAAAAATTAAGCTGTTATTCAGCCTAGTTATTTAATGTGTTGAAACAAAACTATTTCAACGCTTGTCCACACAAATCCCAGGTCCCACACCCAAAACTGAAGTTATTGTCAGAACACAAGCTGACTCGGGGGATGGTAGTGATACTGTTTTCTCTGATAGCATTTCTCAGGAGCAGTTCTATGTGAGTCCATCTTCACCTCTCTCAGTGTTCTGATACTTGTTTGTCTGACTCTGTTGCTCTCATGGCACCTTCCCTGATGTCTGTTTGCACAACACCTTAGACTTCAAGATATTTGTCATATGACCTGAAGCCTTTTGATCTTGGGAATGGTGTCATTTTGTATGATGTCCAAGAACTGATGCAGAGGTTTCAGGGTGTCCTAAAATATACAGTACACAGTATCAGTAAGCTTGGAGGAACATTTTGGATTTGGGGGCACTATTGAACACATACCAGGGAGGTTACCTCTGGTCTAGTAATGTGACCTAAGTAGGAAGGGACCCACCTATACCTAGCATGCAAGGTCTGATAAATGTGAAAATATGACGGTGAGTAGTTAGGCTAGGACATACCAGGAATGATACCAGGATACCAGGAAAAGTTCATCTTCAATTACAATCCAGGTTGTCCATGTTGGAAAAGCCTACTTCACTCTATTTTTAAGTCATCTTTCTACACACAAATGTAAGGTTTCTCACTTAGTTCCAGCATGTGTTGTTTGCTCACAGCAACCAACTCTTATTGTTCCTCCATTGCCAGATTGGTTGAGCTAATTTCCTTTGCTCAGAATCAGACTACCTCAGGTTTCTTCTTACCTGAAAACAGGTCAGCTGATCTCTGTCACATGCTGGCTGTTCATGTGAGCTCAGCCAGACAGAAAACACGTCCCTCTGTTCTGTGTTGCTTCATACAGCAGGACAACAGGCTGTGGGCCAACAGGACCGAAACAGCTCTTGCTTCTCTTTGTCATGACCAGGTTTTTAACTGCTAAGAGAAGAATACATACAGGCATGTACTGTAAGAATAATAAATACATAAATAATAATAATAATAAATAAAATTGCATTTAAAATAGAGCCAAGCAGACACTGGATTTTTCAGGCTGTTGTGGAAAGCTGCCTATACTCTTAAAGTTGAACAAAATGCAGGAAACACTTAGAGGTCGTTGACAAAGATGTATTGTACAAGAGGAGACAGACAATCAGAAGTCATCATCTATCTCAGAGAGAAGATACCAGAACCCAGCTTTTATAGTATTCTGAAGACAAAGAAACTTATTTCCATTGGCCATTTTACATGTTATACAGCTCTGGAAAAAATTAATGCACCACTCCAAATTTTCCAAAGTTCATTTTACTCAAACACATACCTAATTTTTTCCAGAGCTGTATAAGTTTGGACCTATAGGAACTTTCCAACCCATAACAGAATCCTCAAATTACAGTCTACCGAGCAGAAAACGTTTCCATGTAACGTTCAAACGTCTAAAAATAGAAAAAAAAAACATTGCATTGCAATGGCATTGTATTATATTTTCTCTCAAAAATTCATTGTATACACACATACAGACTACATTTTTTAAAATAATCTTGTTTTTCTGAAACGATTCAAATGTTAAAAATGCTTTTAAGTTTTTGTTCAATCAACCTCAATAAGTCTTATGGCAGTTTTGGTAAATTTACATTCAACAGCATTCAAGGTCAATTCATTTTGATAGTAACCCCTTGAACAAAAGGAAAAAAAACACCTTTCATTTCAGAAAAATGGCTACAAAACACAAGACAATGATGATCAAGCAATTAGGTCTACCTGTATCCCACCATGTAGCAGATCTTATTGACCTTTTGTACAAGTCATGTTGCTCAGCATGCACACACAGAAACTTAAACATATGGAACTGTCAATAAACTAAGCACTATGGCACAGAGGAAGAAGATATATCAGGCTGTGGTACACACGCAATACTTGTTAGTTGGATCAGTTTTTTGTTGATTGATTGGCTCTGCACATGAGTTTTGTTAAAAAGGAGAAAATATACTATAATGCTAGCCAGATCTTTTAAACAATGGACTTGCAAATCAGGCAAATACTGTAATATAATTTATTTGACAAATGGTTTCCACCAATATTATATAACATAATTTCTTCATCAACAAACACAGTTCCTTTCAAGAGAGTGTAAACCATTGCAATATTGGCAAATTTCTGGATTTTATATTCTCCATGTCATTTTTAATTTGATGCCTCTTCATGGTAATAAACATACTGCAACTAGATGAAAATGCAGCTAGTCTTAGTGACATGAACATTATATCAATGTGAAATAACAGACTTTCTATCTTCTGTCTTATTCTCTTGGTCATTTCAGAACACAGTGACAATGATCCCGGCTCATGACAGTCCTCTGGCAGCTCTCACCTTCAACGCTTCGGCCACCAGACTTGCCAGTGCCTCTGAGAGGGTAAGAAAGTCCTTGGAAGTCTCAGACCCGCTGAGACAGGCTTACTGTACACTTAACCCCAAAGATGAGACAAGAGTTAGTCCTATGCTGGCAGTCTGTATATCCAATTCTTTGCGCCCCAGAGCACATGACTTTTTGATCTTTGCTTTTACCCACCATTAGGCTATAATATTTCTTGGAGTTCAAAAGCTAAGGCTGAATTTTCATCAAATTTGCTCTGGATATTTAAAGTCCCCATAGGATGAATTCTTATGATTTTTTTGTGATTTTGACCACTTTATCACTTTAAGGAAAATTCCAAAATCGAATGGACAGACTACCATGAAATGTGTTCCAATGGGAATGAACCCTGACATGTTACTTTTAACTTTTTATTACTACTTAGTGACATTATCACTAGCTCAGTAATATATTTTGCAACCTCATACCAAACCACTGTGTTTTTGCCAATAAACAACTGCAAATATCAGGCGCCATCACGAGTCAAAACATGCTAGCTTAATATATCTAATAAATATTATGGTTATTAACTGGTCCCTGGCCTCCTGTCATTTTACAAAAGTGGCCCCCAGCAGAGCAAGTTGAGCTGCACTAGCTCCATCTTTAAGCCTCCATCTTCTGATTTAAAATGACCACATCACCCTGATGTCAGAATTTATGGCTCCATTTGTAATAGCAAAATCAATCCATGGTTTGTTTCTTTCAAAGCTTGCCTATTGTTGAATACAAGAGCATTGTTGCCTCAAGGGCTTTAGGATGTATTCAGACCAAATCAGGTATTGCAGCGATGAGCGCAAGTTGTGGGGGTGCCTCTACATATCCACGCTGATTGTAGGACAAGTCGAAATGCTAACTTCCAACTTGGAGAGCAATACAACAATAAGCAACTGTACAACCATTAAGTCATCAGTCATTCATTTCAAATCAATTTTATTTATACATCGCCATATCATAACAAAGTTGTTTCATAGCACTTTTTCATATAGAGCAGGTCCAGACACGGTGGTGTCAGTCTCTCTTCCATCTTCACAGTCGCTCTGTAAACAGTGGAATGCTACAGTTAACAGCTAATGCTACATGGTAAACAAGGTTCTTCTTTGCGTTTCTCTTAAAGCTGAATCTGTTTAAATTTTTTGCCGCAGGGCCGCTGTGTTGTTTGGCACCCCCTGCGGTCCCCACCGCCGCAGCCTAAATGCAATTCCCACTGTGGCAGGCCAGGGCACGGGAGGTCGGATTCACCACAAACTAGCATACAGAGAGATGCTTGTCAACATAAAGTGTCCGTATATATTCACAGCGGAAAAAAGGAGTGGAAAGGGCCAGGTTCTTCCTGGTCAGGGTATCTTACTGTTCACTCTGTGTGCACTTGGTCACTGGGTCTCTTGTCGCTTGTCCATGGTGGTTCTTCTCCGTGTCCGTAAGTTCGTCCGTTCTCTGTCTCATCTCTGTCACTCTCTCCCGTTCTTCTTCTTCTTCTTCTTTTCCTTGATGATTTATAGCATTTGGCAAACAGCATTATGGTGCATTACTGCCACCAATTAATATAGAGAGTGTGAACCATGATCTAACTATGCACCTAGTTATCTAAATAATTAAAAAAACACAACATAAAAGAAACAATTATGATAATGAAACAAAGGTAGATAACACCCTTCCCTAGAGTTTCTTTGTAAAATATCCTGTAAGTCAAATCTTACCTTTAATTCCTTAAGGTTCAAGATTGGCTCTTTTCTCTCAGCTTCATATTCTGGACAGTGAATCATTACGTGTTCTATGGTTTCCTGCTGCTCACAAAAATCACACCTTCCTGTTTCCCTATTTTAAATAATGTATTGTTTAACCCTGTGTGACCAAAACGTAGTCTGGATATTACCAACTCTTCTCTCCGGGGTCTCCTTTCATCTCTGATCCTGCTTACTTTCCCTTGAATTCTGTAGAACCACCTTCCTGTTCTTTCTTCTTCCCACCTTTTGCCACATTTCTTTCAACTTGTGTTTAATTGTTGTCTTCATTTTCGTTTTACTAAAGGGTACTGTGATAGCAATATGATTAGCCTGTGAGGCTTCTTTTGCATGTCAGCAATTTAATTTCCTTTGATTCCTATATGTACTGGTATCCATACAAAGGCCATATTTATGCCCATCATTTGAATTTTATATAGTAACTTGCAGTACCTCTATTAATACATCCGGCCTGCTGTCTGAATGGATGTTTCAAGCTGATTAGTGACGAGCTGGAATCTGTGCATACTGCTGCTCTCAAAGGTCTCACATCTTCAACCCATTGCAGTACCAAAAAAATTGCCAGCATCTCCCCAGTATACACCGACAGCCCATCACTGATTCGTTTATTAATTTAATGTTGAACTCAGGAACTATGAACGCAAATCCAATTTTGTTAACCAGGTTCTTTGAACCATCTGTATACATTTCTACATAGCTGTAATAATGATTTTCTATGTAGAGGTTTATCATCTGCAGATGTAAAATAAACTCATCTTTGTTCTTTTTGCCAAGCAATGTAAGATCTACCATAGGGTCAGGAAGTATCCAAGGATGTATTACTGAGAGTCGGACTAATGTTTATTTCAGTGATTTCTAGCTCTTTTGCTTTGTGCTCAACTGCCCATCCAAATCTTTTTGTTTCTCTCCTCTCCTTTTCCCAACAGGGTTTCATTGTCTCTTGTGTTGGATGATTTTCACTATGTCCTTTCAAATTAACCCAGTCATTTAACGAAAGCTGTATCCTCCTTAATTCCAGTGGCATTTCTCCCATTTCCACTTGTAATGCTGATGTTGGGGTCCTTCGAATGGCCCCTGAACATAATCTCAAAGCCTGATATTGAATTTTGTCAAGCTTGTTTTGTCTTTGCTTCGCATCCAAATGCTACACACCCATAATTTAATACTGATCTTATTAATCCTATATAAATGGTTTTTAATGCTGTTCTATCTGCCCCCCATTCACTCCCTACCAGACACCTGGTATTCAATTTAATACTTTTACACTTGTCAGTTATTTTGCTAATATGTACTGCCCTTGTAACTCATCAAACCACAACCCTAAACATTTAATCAGTTTCACTCTCTCCAATTCCTGATTATATAATTTTAGTTTTACATTACTGCCAATTATCTTTCTCATAAAGAACATTGTCTTTGTTTGATCTACTGAAAATTTAAAACACCACTTAAGTGACCATTCTTCTATTTTAACTATAGCTTCTTGTATTTTCTTCACAATAAATTCCAAATTCCTACCTCTCTTCCAAATTGCCTCATCATCTGCAAAAAGAGACAATCTCATCCCATTCTCCAAACTCAAAAAAACATAATTTATCATAACAGAAAACAACGAAGGACTCACAATACTTCCTTGAAGTGTTAAATTTTTTCGACAACAAAACTTTGTGAGCAACACTTCCCTATTCTTACTTGAATCGATCTTCCATACAAAAAGTCCTTGATCCACCTGCACATTAGACCTTTAACCCCTAACTTACTTAGCTTAATTAACTAATAATCCTTCCTTCCGCATCATATCACAAGCCTCTGCATCAAAAATATGGCTACTGCACTTTCCTTATTAACCTGTGCTTTCCGTTTTTCATGTTCTAAACATAAAGCCGGATTCATGGTATTTCTGCCTTTTCTGAATCCACTCTGATTTTTAGGTACACACCCTTTGTTTTCCAAATAATAAGTCAATCTTTCAATTATCATTCTTTCCAGTATTTTGCATATACTGGATGTTAGAGCAATAGGCTTATAATTCCCTGGGTTTGTACAATCTTTTCCTGGCTTACATATTGGAATTACCACTGCTTTTTTCCAGATTTGTGGTACTTTCCCCTTCTCCCAAACTTTGTTATATAGTTCCAGCAAAGTGGTTTTAGATGAGTTGCTAAGTTTATTTGCCATAATGTAACGTATGTGATCTTTTCCCGGTGCTGACATCTTGGTTTTTCTAAGGGCATGATCTAATTCTGCCTTTGTGAATGGTATATTTATTAAGTCATTGGTATCCTCATTTTGCTGCAATAGTTCCTCATTCTCAGCTATTGTAGCTTCCCTTCCTCTTTTCCCCTCTTCACTAATATTATCACATCCATGCCACCAGCATTTAAAAAAAAAGACAAAAAAAGTCCGGTGTCCTCTCCCGTTCTCACTGTTGTCCGGAGCTTTAAATCCACTGGGCATCTTGATTGGATTCCCGTGGCAGCAATCAGCTCATGAGAGGCAGGTGCATCCACAGCCAGGTACCAAGTGGCTGTAATCTGTGGATGGTGATCTATATGCCGTCCCACGCTCCCTTGGTGGCTCCGCCTCCTGAGCAAGTGCCGCCGCTCTGTCATCCCAGGGCTTGCCACACCCCATTCAAATGAATGGGAGGACTGGTGTTTTTCGCCACTACGCCTGACTTGGTCTGAACACAGCATTAGATTTTTACTCATGTTACATATAAGATTATAAATGGAGGGACACGAAGATCATCATGAGGGAAGAAACGTTGCTATACAGAAATCTCTATTTCAAGCAAACCATTGTAAAGCTAGCACCTCACTTGCTGTGTGTCTTTACAGGGCACCGTCATCCGCGTGTTCTCCATTCCTGAGGGCCTGCGTCTGTTTGAGTTCCGTCGGGGTATGAAGAGGTCAGAGTTCAATCACACCCTATAAGATCTGTACTCTATAAAAGAAATACACTGTCCAATGTATGAGCACAACTATACCTCACTAAACTACATCATGATCCGAAATGGAGTTGTTCTTGCAGTACTGCCTTGCAGGTGCATTGGCATGCATGCACTTGACTGATTATATATTATTAAATGGCACATGATCTGTGTTTGCTTAGAACCTCAAGAGCTGAGTAAACTGATAAGGCTGAGGTTAGCTAATTGTCTACTAATGGTCAAAGTTAATTATCCAATCTATGGAATTGATTATTCCTCAAGTGTTTGTGCTTGGTTTTGTGTGTGTGTTTATGTTGGTCTATCTGTCTGTCTGTCTGTCTGTCTGTCTGCAGGTACGTCAATATAAGTTCTTTATCCTTCAGCCCTGATGGCCAGTTCCTCTGTGCATCCAGCAACACAGAGACGGTGCATATCTTTAAACTGGAGCAGCTGGGACCAAGGTACGCACACACACACACACACACACACACACACACACACACACTCACTCACTGCAAACACAACAAGCAGTGGCGATTCTAGAGTCTGTTGGGACCCTAGGCAAGAATTCTTAGGGGGAGCCCTCCAACCAGCTTTAATCAACATTATAATCTGACACCAAAAAATGTACGAAATCTAAAAATGTTTTTTTGTTTTTAAAGGTTCACATTAGTAGAATTTTCAAAATATAAATATGAAGAACAATAAAAACCAGAACAATAAAAAACTGCAAGGTTCATGCAACAAAAAAAATCATGCAAGTTTGACGGGAATTACATTGGGCCCCTTTAGGGGGGTTTCCTTCTGAGATGTCAGATGCTGTGTAGTAAAGTTGCCTGCCTTGCCTGTGTGTCTGACAACAAGCTAATTTAACCATGTGGCAACAAAATGTAGACCTGTCCCCTATTGGATGCTACAGTCAGGTCCATAAGTATTTGAACAGCGATACAATTTTTGTACTTTTGCATAGTGGAGGTAGTGTTATGGCATGGACATGTATGGCTGCCAGTGGAAGTGGGTCACTGGTGTTTATTGATGATGTGACTGCTGATGGAAGTAGCAGGATGGATTCTGAAGTGTATAGGACTAAACTACCTGCTCAGATTCAGCCAAATGCTGCAAAACCTGGTGCTTCACTGTACAGATGCTGCGAAGCTTATCAAGGAAAAAGAAATGGAATTTTCTAAAATGACTGAGTCATTCACCTGACCTCAACCCAATTGAGCAGCTTTTCGCATAATGAAAACAAAACTGAAGGCAGGAAGACCCACAAACAAGCAGCAACTGCAGGCGGCTGCAGTAAAAGCCTGGCAAAGCATCTCAAAGGAGGAAACTCAGCATTTGGTAATGTCCATGGGTTCAAGACTTCAGGCAGTCATTGACAGCAAAGGAGTTTCATTCAAGCATTAAAAATAATCCTTATATTTTTAATTATGTTCGTTTGTTCAATTACGTTTGAGCCTCTGAAAATGGGAGACTTTGTATAAAAATGGCTGTAATTCCAACGGTTAATGTGATATTTTTGTCGAAACCCTTGAATTAAAGCTGAAAGTCTACTCTTCAATCACATCTTGATTGCTTTGTTTTAAATCCATTGTGATGGTGTACAGAGGCAAAATTACAATAATTGTGTCACTGTCGAAATACTTATGGACCTGACTGTATATTAATGGGAAACTACAATTCATTATAACTTGGCTTTTATGATTTGTAGCTCTGGCCACTGGTTCCATCAGTTTTCATAACACTGTACTCACCAAAATATAAATCAAGGTCGAGGATGAACTTGTTCTAAAGGAAGCTTGTTTCCCTGTCTGTAGTGGAGGGGACGAGGCTGCTACCTGGACAGCCTACATGGGGAAGATGTTCTCAACAGCCAGCAGCTACTTCCCTGCTCAGGTATCCGGCATGATGAGCCAGGACCGGGCCTTTGCCACCGTTCACCTCCTCACATCAGGCCAGAGAAACATCTGCACCCTGGCCATGTGAGCTTCTCCGTGGTCTTTAGGAATCAGGGGCTGCGCCTTTACATTACACTCAGTCATTCTGTGTGTGTGTGTTTCATGTGTATCCTTGACAGAACTAGTTCTGTTTTTAGACCTTGAGAGAAAAGAGATTTTGACCAGTCCTCACCTCCACAAAAGTCTAAAAAAGATTAGAATACTTTGTCCTCATTCCTGATCCAGCAAGGACTGGCACAGTAATGGGGTTGACTGCAAAATAATTTTAGGGTGACAAAGTATAAATGAATTATTACTGTGTTCCTCTCACTATTGCGTTGGACATACATTCCAAAATAGCTGAAATGGATTCTCAATCTTGTGTTTCAGGATCCAGAAGCTCCTGCGGCTGCTGGTGGCCACAGCTGATGGCCAGCTGTTCATCTACAATGTGGATCCACTGGAGGGAGGCGAGTGCATGTTGACCCACAAACACAGGTGAGGCTACAACTAATTTCACAGGGGTGGGGTGGATGCCATTGTGTTTAACATGAAATTGGGAGGAGAAAGCACTGCACTCTGATTTAATTTAATAATACATAAATCAATCTTTCAACACATATGGCCTTATTCAATACACATTTACTGATCCAAAGCTCTACTGACCCAAAGAGCAGAGTTTTTAGTTCATAGAGTTAGACAGTCAGATTACTTGGATAGAAGTAGGCCTAGTTGGAATGTGATCAGATTCACTAGACCACATCAGGAGTTAACATCCCTGTTGATGGAATTCCAACCAGTTGTGACACCTGTGCAGTTTGGCCACATTTTGAAGAAAAAAAGCCTGCAGCAGCCAGGGACATAGCATGTTTATTGACGTGTTTACCAGCTCCTAATTTGCATATTGAGATCTCGTCACAGTGCCAGCAAAATTTGTATACAAGATCACTTATTAATACCATGTGTAAATGCCAAGGCCTGTGATCAGACTCCTTATCCAGATACAGGGTTGAAATGATGTACTGTGGGTTTGAAGCCCCTGAATCGAAACAAGCCCCTAAAACCAACAACCTCTTTGTGGGTGGAAGCTGCATATTATGATGTGATACGAGGATTCGGGAAGGTTGTAAAACTTTGCTTCATTGTTCACAGTGCTAAATGAGCCTTTAAAAGATTCAACATAAACAAAGCAAATGTAAAGTTGATTTGCTGCTTTTAATCCTGTGTTCTTGCTTCAATCACTCACCTCCTATCTTAGGCTTTTTGGTGTTGATGATGATGACCAGGGTGAACAAACAGAGTCAGCCGTCACACAGGCTTGTCCATCCTATGCTGCGACCGCTGCCTTACCAGCCTCTGGTCCTGTCACTGCAACCCTCACTGGTTAGTAGTCGCAGACATTTCTTCATCTGTGTGTAACAGGAAGAGGTTTGATGTGACTTTAAGTTTAGGACATTCAGGATGTGGGCTTTCTTTAATCACTGAGATAGCTTCCCAAAATAAACAGTGTGTTTAACAAACAAAGTTTCGGCTTTTTATTCAGATGGAGTGCGAGAGCTTTGTCTAAGGAGGGCTGCGATGTTTGTGGTGGACCACATATTTTTTTAATACAGAAGCAGTGAGAGTTAACACTCTTACCAGTCAATAGAGGTCTTCATAGGCCCACAAGAGATTTCTAAGCCAAGACCGGATGCATGTTGTATAAGGTCTAATTATCCTCAGGTCTGCTCTGGGCCCCTTTAAGATTGGACCACTATTTCCAAAGATTTTAACCCATTAAGACCTCTACCAGTCATGGCTAATTGGTGTTTCTCCATCTGTGTAAAGTAAAGATCAGGCTGCTCTAATGATCTGTCTGCCTACTGTACCCGTTTCTACCCAGGCTACTCTGAAGATGGTGGAGCAAAGAAAGGTGAAGTTATTCCAGAACACGAGTTCGCTGCAGGACCTGTGTGCCTGGATGACGAGAACGAGTTTCCTCCTGTGAGCATCCAGAAGTGCTAACTGTCATCTTTAGCTAGCTAACAGGTGTAACTTAAAGACATGACAAAGCATTCCTGCAAACAGAAAGACTGAGATTGCAAACTAATAGTTCAGAAAAGATGAGCACTCCATTTTCCACCAATAATAACATTGGTTTGACTGTCCATTATCAGCAATAGTCTTTGGACTTAACTCAACCGAGGATAAAGCTGTCTCAACATAATATACATTAGTAATAAATAGTAAATAAATAATAACTTAGTGTTCAGTTTATTAGGTACACCTAGCTAAAACTAATGCAGTCTGATACAACAACAGTCCTGCAATAATTCCTCCCCTCATGAAGGGTATAATGTTCACATTTTGTTCACACTTTTTCAGAGAGGTGTTTCATTCAACTGAATGTTGAACTGTATTGCGTTACACTAAGAGGTGTTTTGATGATTGGGGCTGTGTCCGAAATCATTTCTTACTCACTACGTAGTTCGCCATTTTGTAGTGCTGTGTAAATGCATAGTGAGAATAATACTACACTATAGGGGACTCAAAGTATCCCAGAATGCACCGTCAAAAGTAGCATACAACTGATTGTTACTAACCAGGCACTATATAATATCATGCATAGAGCTGAAAAAGAAATGCCTGGCGGACAAGAGGAAAGAGCAGCACGAAAGAAAAATTTCCATTTTGCCGATGAGATCACTTTATTATACAGTAGTCCTCTACATAGTAGTCCCTAGATAGTGAGTAGGTTAGTGAATTATTTCAGACGCAGCCTTAATGTACTGTCACAATACCACCCACACTATATGGGGGTGGCTCCACACTATGTAAATACCTTACTGTATGAGCAGAGTGAGAAATGTGGACATTACCTAATTACATGCACTCAGTTCGATTCAATTCAATTTTATTTATATAGTGCCATATCATAACAAAGTTATCTCAGGGCACTCTTTCATATAAAGCAGGTCTGAACCGACTCTTTATTTACAGAGACCCAACAATTCCCAATAGCCCTAGGCAACAGTGGCAAGGAAAAACTCCCTTTTAACAGGCAGAAACCTTGAGCAGAACCAGAACCAGAACCAGTAATTAGTCATTACAGTTAACTCCGGCTAACCAAACTAGCTGTCTATTCATCTGCAGTAATAACAAAACATGTATTACTTATTGTTTCACGTATATAGGATGATTCGATGTCAGCAAAGATAAACACATATTACACAAAATATCCTGAAAGCTTTTGATTGCTTTGTTATGTTTCGTACTGGAACTGTGTACCAGGAACTGGGACGTGAACTGCATTTGACAAATCCTGTGGACAAAACTAACGGGTCTGTTCATGTGTTTTGGTAGATTAATTGGTGCCGCGACGGGAGTGGAGGTGGCCACGCAAGGTGCTCTTGAGTGAGTAGACAGACAGACACTTGCAATGAATGTTGCGATGAACAGCAAAAAAAAAGTCTTTCAGGGTGCCAAGTTATTTTTTCAGTTAGAGAGAATATAATATTGATTAACGTTCAAGTCAACGTGGGAAAACAAAACACTGACCAAGAAGTACAGTAGTAGTCATGTTGTAATTTCAGAGAAAACATGAACTGGTCTTCATGTTACATAATGATTGTGTTAAAGGTAGCCTACACTTCTGATTTTGTCACAGCACCAATACAACCGCTAAACTTCCCTCCAGCTTACTGTTGGGTTTCAAAACATCAGTTGTGACCTGAGAGGAAAGGCTGAACTTGTAGATGCCGTTGGCCACCAATCAGGGAGTTTATCTTTAAGGGGTGTTTTATGAAAGTATATGGTGCATGCTGGAGCAGAGATATAACCACAATTTATATAGCTTTATTACTTGACATTAAGTTGCATTATTGTAGCAACATTTTTATTTTTTATTATTAACAATAATAATAATAATATACTAGTTTATGACCATGATAAAGAACTGAATTGTTAAAATTTGTATTCTGTATTGTATTTTACTGCATTGACATATGAAATGTTTCTGTGTATGCCTCCTGGATACTTTTCAGAAGGTGTGTATGTACTGTTTGTTTGTGCCTATTATCATTTGTAAAAGAGCAAAGTGTTTTGCTAATTGCACAAGACCAAAACAAGTGAAAGAAACTAAGAAATAAACAGAGTGGAGTAAGATGAACCTATGCAAAGCAAAGAACCTGCCTTGTTTTATTTTATGCATTTAATTTTTCACTTCATAAACAAGCTTATAGGTAGGATGTAGATGATTGATGTACGTGGCTATGGACGTTTATGGTTATATGAGTGAGTTCAGTCACAGGTCGAACATTTCGCAACATATATTTTATTCCACATAAGATATTCACATGTGGTAAAACTCTTGCATAAGTGTGTTCAACAACCAGTACACACACAGTGATCTATTCAATATTCTGGCCATTTTAGGCTGTTATTAATGACTACAGCACAGCACACTGTGCTTTTATAATTGCTTGGCTGCATATCTGAGTGAGCAAAAGTACTGCCACATGACTCATATAGGCTGTCACTTTTGAAAACTACTCTTAGACCATTATAGTCACTGAGCCAGCGTGGCATCCTGAAGGTCTCAGTATGCTTCAGACAAAGTGCTTGTCAGGTTGTCTAACAGAATCTAAAGCCCCTGTTCCAACGACAGAATAAGGCTACGTCCATGAAAACACATTTAATTTCAAAACGAAAATGCCAAAAGACTTAATTTTCTCAAAATGTAAATACTTATTGTGACAGAGTCTAAACACTTTCAAACACGAGCCTTTTATCACATATCAGAAATATTTTCCATCTGCACATCAAGCCTGGAAACAAATATCACATGACACATGACATGGCATGATCACATGCACATGCTGGTATAAACAGGAAGCTGATTGTCTGCTCTATGGTTGGTGGCTTAGTTGCGGAAAATACTACAAATGCAGAACAGCAATGGAGAAAAGTAAGCAGAGAATTCCATGTTGCATTAACTGCCGGTAGTCAAAGCTGATGACTTTTTTGGGAAAGGGTCACGTGATAGGGGCGGGAAGAATCAGAGAAGGACATATCGTGGCTGATAAGACCCAATCAGGAAGCAAACGTGGGTGTCTGCGTCACTTTCGATATGTGCCATTTCCGCCCATGTCACTAAAAGATAATCCGGAGTTTTCAAACTGAAACGGGGTCAGAGTTTTCAAAAGTCTCAAGGGGCTCAAAGACGCAGGAGTAGTGTGGACGCTAGATGTAAACGTAGCAGAATTGATGCATTTTAAAACTAAAACGTATCAGTGTGGATGTAGCCTGAGAGAGGAGCTTTTGGAAAAGCCTGAGAGAGAAGTTTTTGGAAACAAATGACGAGACTGTCACTCCAACTGTACTCCATGATTGGCCAGGTAATGAGAAAGTAAGCAGGATTGGAACTTGTCTTTCACACTCTCTTTTTCCGTTTCTCACACAACTGCTTAGATCACAGTTTATGTGTATAACCCGAATTATAACACCAAAGGCCTTTTTCCCAGCAGGCATTTTCACTTGTCATAGTAGGAAAAGAACAGCTGTATAATAACGTTAACAATGTCTCAGTTCTATTCGAGTGTCCCAATAAGTCATGACAGTGTGGTACCAGGACTAGGGGCATTGTTTCAGCAAAAGCCAAGGTATGGCAAAGTAACATGAAATGAAGGACTACTGAAACAGTTTCAAAAGACATATAGCTCCCTCACATTCACAATATCTAATATTTGCATGTAGTGTGTGAGTTACAGAGACCAGTGAAAATGCTTTTCAACTTATCTATTTTGGCGCATTGGTTCAGCAACATGGGGTAGAGGGTGGATACCTGACAAACATTATGAAATTATGTTTAGGTTCCAGTTGGGTTCGGTCACGTCATACTTGCTCAGGAGGTAGAGTGGGTCGTCCAATAATCCCAGGGTTGCCGGTTGGATCCGGCTCCTCCTATCCACATGTCGAAGTGTCCTTGGGCAAGACACTGAACACTAAGTTGCTCCAGATGAAGGCCAGCACCTTGCATGGCAGCTACGTCACCATCGATGTGTGAATATGTGCGTTGGGAACCATTAACATTGGAAAGCTCTATATAAGTGAAGACCATTTACTATTTACTCGACATGGTGCTTCCTGTTCAGTGGTGGGGTTTGTTATTTACGTGACAACACATGATCACAACACACAGGCAGTAAATATTCATGTATATCATGTATTCATGCTATGGATGGAGGACGTCAAACACAATATGTCATCAGGGAAGCAACTATAAAAACCATGCAGGGAAATCTTCAACGGACAGCTGTGCACGAATGTGGTTGTATATGTGGTAAAATAAACAAATTGGAACTGAAGACATCTGTGTGGTTCTCACTGATCACCTGCAGCTGTTTACTACTCGTAAGTGAATCCAGTATAGAAACAGCAGGGAAACTACAAATTCCTCACAGACAGTATGGAGGCATTTCGATTTGCTTCAGCTTACATTAATGACATAAAAAACAGAAGGCATATCAGGCTCAGTTACTACTCTCTCAGACTCGGATTGGATTCGGCCAGAAAAATGCGACCAAGCCCCATTCTACCATGGACGAAGCTCTATCATTAGTCACAGAAAACAAAGAATGCATTGAATTACATGATAATTTCTAGACTGTTCAAAACACAGCAAAATATTTGTAGTGATAGGCACCTGTCTGAGGAGGCCTATAGTCTGAGGAAACTACAATTCTTATTTTTATTTTGTTTTAAAATTGGGGCGGCTGTGGCTGAGAGGATAGTGCGGTCGTCCGTTAACCCCAGGGTTGGTGGTTTGATCCCAGCTCCCGCTGCCCACACGTCGAAGTGTCCTTGGGCGAGACACTGAACCCCGAGTTGCCCCCGGTAGAGGCCAGCATGGCAACTGTGTCCCCATCGGTGTGTGAATGGGTGAATTAGACTACTGTTCAAAACTTAGATTACTGTTGCAGCGCTTTGGGAACTGTTTTGGTTGAAAAGTGCTATATAAGAAAGAGACCATTTAAAAAAAAAACTGATTCCAAGGTATAGCAGCTACCATACCTTGCCATATACAATTGACGCCTATGACCAGGACCCTGAAACTGAAGCAGTTACATGGAATTCATCCAACACTTTGAGTGTGTGGCCATTCAGAACGATCATAAACAATTTTGCCATTACAGTAGCCATGGTCAGGTGTCACATTGTACGGCCTGGTTTGTTTGAAGCATAGTGAGACCTAACCTGTCCCCATTTTAACATGAATACGCCGTACTAACCGCGCCTCTCCAAAATAAGGGCCATTCTTTACTTTTCAATGAAGATTCCACACAGATTGCTTTACAGGAAAATTAAAATTGATGATCTAGCTGAGCCACAACTGTAGAGTTGTGTCAGTCCTTTCAAAGGTTAGTTTATAATAGCTACTCAAGCATCAAAGCTACTGTAAGGCTACATCCACACTGATACGTTCTAGTTTTAAAACGCATAACTTCTGCTACCTTTATGGCTAGCGTCCACACTACTGCATTTTTGAACCCCTACAATGGAGACTTTTGAATAGTGCTGACCCAGTTTCAGTTTGAAAAACTCAGGATTGTGTTTTAGTGAGGACGGGCGGAAATGGAGATGTTTTAAAATGATGACTCAGACTCCCACGTTCGCTTCCTGATGGGGTCTTATCAGCCACGACATGCTCTTCCCTGATTCACCACGCCCCTATCACGTGACCCTTTTCCAGAAGAAAACAAACCTCATCAGCCTTAACTACTAGCAGTTAATTCAACATTCATAACAGATTGCACTACAATTACAACACAATCTGCTTCCTGTTTAGGTGTGTTGTATGGATGGAGATCATTTTCATTTTGAAATGTTGTTATAAAATGCAAACATATTAGTGTGAATGTAGCCATTCAAGAGCATGTAAAAGTTACTACTCAGTTACAGTAATGAGAATACTTGTATTAAATAATACAATTTCACTCGCAGACGTTGTGTTCTTCCCCCATTTTGACTCATTCATACCAGAATGCTGTTACAGTTTAATGCCTGTGTTTCACCATTCACACATCAATCAAACACCAAAGCAGACCTTTATAGGATTTATTTTCTTTATTTAGGAACCTTGGATTTTCACAGGGTTGTTGCACAAAAGATCCGAGAGCAGAGTAGAAATGTTAGAGCAGACGGTTTCACAAGCACACAGAAGCAGCCTGGGTGTGAGCAGAAGGGCTGAAGCTGGAACAGGAGATCTACACATGCAACAATATATGTTAGTGCAGGCATCCAGTTTGAGCAGAAGCAGAGCAAATCCAAGTAGCGGCTATCTGAGTGTGAACGTAGGGTTTTGAGGGAGAGCATTACAAAATCTGACCGTGAAATCAATAAATCATGCCCCATATTAAGGCTTCTTATCCTTTCATTAGCACTTCTACCACTCCAAAGTCCACCAGCCCAACACATTTATGGCTTGCATGTTCTCATTTCTGCTTTTGATTTAAACTGCAAACTACTACGTCAACCAACATCCTGAGGCACTTGTGTAATTAATTAACCCTGACATGAGCACAGCAAATATTGCAGTTCCAGCTCATTGTTCTGTAGCTAGTCTTCTGACTATGTATTTCTGTCATCAGTACAGCCTTGCGGTTGCCAAACCTTATGCAACTCAGTAATAAGGAAAACCATTATAATCAGCTGTAACCTCACACCTTGAGGAACAGCATACTGCTGAGGGAATACAAAGACAAATGATGCCATGGGAAAGAGAAGAAGAGGAGCAGAAGACGAACAATAATAAACAATATCTGACAGTTAAATATAAAGGGGTAGAACAATGGTGTAAGAAACCAGATCATTTTCATTTCCTACAAGCATGATTTGTGTCTCACTTCAGGAACTAACTATGAATTTGATCACTGAGAGAAATCTCTAGTGAAATCTCATTTGTAAGACATGACAGTTTATGGTTCAAGTGTGCTGCTTTTGATACCATTGACCATCACATTTTGTTGCAGAGATTGGAATATTTACTTGGCATTAAAGGCACCGCACTAGGCTGGTTTAAGTCTTATTTTATCAGATCGATATCAATTTTTACATGTTAATGATGAATCGTCCATACATTTCCATTGTTATGCAGATGATACCCAATTATACTTGTCAATCAAGCCAGATGAAGCAAGTCAATTCATTAAACTTCAAGAATGCCTCAAGGACATAAAAACCTGGATGACCAGCAATTTTCTAACTCAGACAAAACTGAAGTTATTGTACTTGGCCCTGAACACCTCAGAAACACATTATCTAAAGATATAGTTTCTCTAGATGGCATTGCCCTGGCCTCCAGATTCTGTAAGGAATCTTGGAGATATCTTTGATCAGGATATGTCCTTTACCTCACATATAAAACAAATTTAAGGACTGCTTTTTTCACCTATGTAACATTGCAAAAATTAGGCACATCTTGTTTTAGGAAGATGCTGAAAAATTAGTTCATGCATTTGTTACCTCAAGGCTGGATTACTGCAACTCCCTATTATCAGGCAGCAACAATAAGTCCCTTAAGACTCTCCAGCTGATTCAAAATGCTGCGGCACGTTTACTGACAAGAACCAGGAAAAGAGATCCAGTACTAGCATCTCTATACTGGTTGCCTGTAAAATCCAGAATAGAATTTAAAATCCTTCTCCTCACCTATAAAGCCATTAATGGTCAGGCACCATCATATCTTAAAGAGCTCATAGTATCCTATTACCCCACTAGAGCACTGCGCTCCCAGAATGCAGGGCTCCTTGTGGTTCCTAAAGTTTCTAAAAGTAGAGTGGGAGCCAGAGCGTTCAGCTATCAAGCTCCTCTCCTGTGGAACCAGCTTCCAGTCTATGTACGGGAGACAGACACCCTCCTCACATTTAATAGTAGGCTTAAGACTTTCCTCTTTGATAAAGCTTATAGCAGGGCTGACTCAGGTGAGCCCTGAGCCCCCCCTTAGTTATGCTGCTATAGGCCTAGACTGCCAGGAGACATCCCATCATGCACTGAGAGCTCTCTCTCTCACACTATCTGACTCTCTCATACTCTCCCTCTCTCTCACTATCTCTGTTTCTCTGTCTGTCTGCATCTGTCTGTCTGTCTGTCTATCTGTATGTCTGTCTGTCTGTCTGTCTGTGCCTCTCTCTCTCTCTGTGTGTGGAGTCTGGATCTTCGGGACCTGGTTCTGCGGAGTCTGGATGAACATGGATCTGGTTGAGTGGATGCGGGCCACCTACTGCTGCTACTGTTATTAGTATAGCTGCTGTTGTACTGCTAATACTATTGGTTGTTTATTTTAGCTTCAGTAACATTGTAGCTGCCATTGCTTTGCATCTTCTGTATGTGGAATTGTACTGTGCTGCTGTGTGTTCTCTTTCATCCTGCTCTCATCCTCTGGTTTCTGTTCTAATTTACATTTCCTGTCAGTTTCTGTGTGTCA
>JAVQJF010001759.1:0-15885 GCA_036023855.1 Gadopsis marmoratus
AAGGGAAGCTGGTCGCCTTTCTGTTCTTCAAAAAGGGAAAATCCACTGTCTCTCAGTGGAAGTTCCAAAAACCGGTTGTACCTGGTATTTACCAGAGTTCTTGAACAAAGTTAAGTTAATCTTAATCGACCGTGGCCAAATGGCTATCAGAAAAACTTGGAGTCTTTGTTCTTTGTTCAAAGAGGAGGGAATCTCTTCTAGAAGCGCGCTGTGGTGGTGGTCTCTTTAACAGCCAGCAGCAGCAGCACAAAGAGAAAGATTTGAATCTTCGCGCCGCTTATATTGACCAAATGATGTCATCAGTCAGAGGCTACCTTTGGCTAATGGTAGCTAAGACCTGGATCCATGGGATGGGTTTCGCACCTAGGTGTGAAATGTAAAGGATCCTGGGTAACTGAGTTTCTGTATTGCTCCATATTCTGGATGACAGAGGGAGCATGCAGTTTCAACCTGTATTCTCTGATGGGCTGTGGCCCTACAGCACAAACTACACTACAACACAGGTAGCCATTCTAGTTCAAGCTTTTCCACAAAAGAATGTTTTAAAAAAACTGAGAAAATGGACACAAATATGCGTGGCAGCATTTCCATACTGATATGGGGTCTCTTTGGTGTCCTAAAGCTAATGAAATCAACTGCTTAGTTCAATAAATATGTGTTGAATACAACAACTATAGCTGGGCCTACATAGTTAGTTCATTAAAACTGAAGTTGCCATTTGCCACACATACACTGGTTTTTATAAAGGAAGGTGCATTTATAAACTTAATTTTAAAATCATTCATGTGCAAATGATCTTTTAATTGTATTCTGAATTGTGAAGTACTTTGTAAAGTATGTTTCAATATGAGCGCTGTAAATTAATCATTGATCATCCTGACGTTGAACAACATTGATTGAGATATCGCTGCGATGGTGGTTTACAGGCACATGTGATGAATGAACAGGCACTATAAACATCCACAGCCGTGGTTATTTTAAGCTGCTCTGGTGCTGTTGGAGAACCTCACTGACACAGCACAATCAATGTTGGCGACACAGTCCCGAAACTGAGTGAAGATGAAGTTTAACAGAATATATTATGAAATTACTATATTGTCCTCAAATATTCGAATGACAAAATCAATCCCCTCCTGGGTGCCAGTGGGTGTCTCACCTAGGGCACCTAAAATGTCCAGACTCTGCCCTGGGTGATATATTATCATATTCTGTAACATTTTTTCTAGAAGTTTGAAGACCTTTATTAGTCAGTACAAAATACCATCAACATTCACAATCCCAAGACCTTGGATTGAACTCTACTGTAGTGGTGGATATTTCCTCTACTGCCAACCTGAGGCCAAAAGTTACACTACACAAGGTATACAAAATTCTTACGGGTATGTTAGTACAAAATTCCACTATGCTTCAGGCTTCCCTCCCTCCATTTTCGTTATCACATCATCTATACTGCCTTTGTTGTATGTGACCTTGTGTTTAAGAAAAAGTGAATTAAGATTTTTTTTTTAAAGCACATAATTGTTAATGTGACATTTTTTGAACACTCTCCAGAAGGAAATGCAACATGTGGCATTGTTGGCATCCAGGCAGAGATGTTATATATAATAATGCAACAAACCTCGCCAGACTCCATGCCATCCCTAGGAGACCAGGTTTCGCAGTTCTTGGAGCAGCCTCTATAAACACCAAATTTGTTGAGGAGACAGTAGAACAGGTCTTCCCTTAAACCTCTGTTAAAACAGGTTTTAATAAAACCTTAGATAGCATGACCCTCCATTTAGGTTATTTCTACAGGACATAGCAGCTGAGTTAAGGATAAACCACAGGTGCAACTTAAATTGCAGTTTCAAGACACAGCAATACGGTTTCAAAGGCCACGGCATTTTACTCCAGACAACACAGGCTTAGACCCGTCTTAATCCCTAACCACCAAAGCTAATGACGGAGCACCAGCCCCACTGTACTGGAGACCTTTTATTGACCAAATCCATCTAGGGTGTTTATATGAAGTCTGCCCATTTGCAAAAGAGTGCATGTACTTAGTTATGTTGCACCTAGTAGGTAGCATCATCACAATGCATTCAGGAACTATCCCAGATGAGCAATCTCATTAATGTAAGTGTGCATTTTCCTTTCCAATGTCAGGGGCTTGAAGCTTTAAATTAGCCTGAGTGCATTGTTAAATGATTTAATAAGAAAACACAGTTAAATCAGTCTGATCAATTTTCATATAATGAACATAACATAGAAAAACAGGTATTGTTGTCAAAGTAATGACTGGAAATTGTAAACCAAAAAAACAGAACTCAGCAGTTATTGGTTAATGAGTCCCTCAGCTCTCTGATGGTGGGGGAGCAGCCCTGCGCACCGCCCTGGCCAGGGCTTGTTGGATGACTGGGTACAGTTTATAGCATCCCTCAATGCAGGTCCGAACCCCGGCTGTCAGAGTCTCTTCAGTCATTTCTCCATCTGACTGCAGCCCCGATATCTGGTTCAGACTGGGGAGGAACGCAACAGTCAGACCGCCGTGGCTCTCACTGCTGACTGCGCTGCAGCTGTTTTCCTCCATATAAGAAGGGTCAACGGCATAAGAGGCGCCATCCTGGCGGATGGAACAACCGAGCACCAGATCATACATTTCAATCCCTGCATCTGCGAGAGCAAGAGAAGCACATGTGACTGCATGGGCCACAACTGAACCGCTGTTCTCAAGAACCATCACGTTGACCTCAATCTGAGAGCGGGGATATTTGTGGAGGCACACGGCTGGCTGCAGGCTCTCATGCAGCATTAGGGAGAGGTCCTTGTCCTGGCTCCCCTGAATCCAGGAGCCCCTCTCCGGGCAGGAAAATGGAGCAAAACGCATGTCAGTGGTCAACCTGGATACACAGAGAATGACGAGGGTTTTCATAAATAGTACCCATCACAAGCAAACAAACATCAGTGACCACTTGAAATGTATAATATGTAGTAACAAAGGATTGCTGAGGGTGAACTCAGCTAAGCTCAGTTTACAGACTTAGATGATTCAAAATTATATTAAATAACAGTACACGGTGAAGACATTACAGATTATACGCACTTCTTTTTCAATGTGTATTTCGCCTGACTTCATATGGTGACTCTGGGTTTCATTCATTTACATGAAACACACCTTGTGAGAAATAAGTGTTCTCACTTTGAAGCAAGCCCTTCTCACTTCTGTTGAATACCCGGCGTTTGCTAGTATGAGCCGACTGCTTACGAATTCAACACCTCATTTGGAAGAAGCAGAACGTGTAGCTCCGACACGTGTGTGTGTGTGTGAGTACTGTGTTGTAAATCAATCAGTCAATAAGTCAAATTAAATTAAAATCGCTACATACCTCCCACATTTCATATCAGTCTCATCTCTCCGCTCCGTTTCTCTGGGGCCGTAAACGCAGCACATCAACTTGGTGTTTCCGGCCTCGATGTACGCGGACCCCTTGGCCTGGCTCACCAGCCCGCACCGGACAAAAACAGGCCGGACGTCCACTTGGTCACGCTGCCGACCGTCCGCTCTGGGGCCGTGCGAGGGGACGACGACCGCCGGCTTGCACAGAAACAGAGACGGACTTTGGGACACCTCTGGGCCTCGCACACGCTTGGTGTCAGTCGGCATGGTGACGTGAAGTGAACTAGGAACCGAGCAGCAGCGCCATGTGAAGTCCGGCACAAAACGGGTCCCCCGGAAACGCGGCAAGCGGATAAATCATTCCGCCAAATCGTGCCATTGAAGGAAATTACATCAGCCATAGAAAAATATCAAGTGTGCGCGGTTGCAATAGTATTTCATTAACAGTACTATGTCACAAAATCACAAATTATTACACAATTGGTGATACATCTCATGATGACTAGGCCAGGACATGAATATCCAAACTAATAGCAACTAGAATCTGAAGAATATTATCATTGAAAAAACATTTTAATTTCGCTTTCTATCTATGAATATGTCCACACAGCCACGTTTCGTTGTAAAGAAGACCAAAACAATTGCTTTGATCGACGGTGTCTCTTCCATTGCATCAGCCAAGTTCGTACCACTGATGTGGCGGGGCTCGTCTAAGACTGACGGTACGTTTGTCCAATAGAAATTGGGATTCGCCGACATGCCGGTACGGCCGGACCAATGGGCGGCTGCCGTGGGCGTGTTCACTAGCGCTACGCTTTCCTGTTGGTCGAGCAGCGTGGATTAAAGTGTCTGGGAGCAGTAATTGATTCATTCTGCGAGAATTTCGAGTTATGTGAGTATTATCACTTGCTCAGGTGCTGTTGGAATAACTGACGTGTACTTTACAATACAGTATGATTTTCTGTTAAGAGTTGTGTGTTGAAATCTCCCTCAGGCTGGACATATAGAGGTAGCCTGTCTGGCTAACATTTAGCTTGCTAGCGTCAGCTTGTTAAGCTAGTGCCTCAGCCCAGCACAGCAACTGACGACATAAAATGCCGCATGCCGATTTTTAGAAGCGGTTTCAGAAGAAGGGTGTTGTCTGACATGACTGGCTCCATTTCGTGGCACTATTACCTGTGCGCTTGTTTACAGCTGAGGTGCAATTTTTTTGCATGGGGGAACTGATTTCAGTCAGCATGAGAAAGGGAAATGAACCCTCTGAGACTTAACGTGAGACTTGCGTTTGACTCTGTGGACATGAAGATATTGGTTTCAGCGTTTACGACCCACCTGAGCTCTTTGTCAGTGTAGTGATTACAAGTAAGGACCAAACCAATTGGGTTAATCCTCATTTTCATCCTTAGAATGCACACTTTTCCCTGTTGTTGTATTATTCTTAGTGAAGTCTCATCTGCCTCACAATACACATTAATATTATTATTATTATTTACAACACAGTAGTTTTTCACAGAGGTGAATGCCTGTACGTTCTCTGGTTGCCAACAGGGTGGTTTTGTAGTCTGAATGGGGACTGTTGCTGGCCCCAGAGAGCTGAAGTCACCAGCTGTGTGGTTTCCTTTGCCAGCTAGTTTACGATTGAATTCACTAGTGGTAACAGTTTTTGGGGCAAGTGGCTGACTTACAGCCAGGAAAGGTTAAGCTGCTTTAACTTATGGTGCCTAATGACCAAACAATGGAAACAGTTTCATAGTAATGGAAGACTAGACCTTTTGTGGTGTCTTTCTTAGCATGCCTGGGAGACAGATCACACATTTTTACAAACAAGAGCTTCATATAAATGATGACTTTTAGCATTAACGTCTCGTAACGTTCAGATGCCATGGAGTGCTTTTTGACAGAAGAACATCAACTGCTGGACTCAGCAGCTCACTTAGCTCCCATCCATGTCATTTCTTAGAGTGCAGCTCAGCTCCAGTTAGTTGTCAGTATCACACTGGAAGAGTTCAACCAGGTTTGTCCACATATAGAACAACACTAACAGCTGTTTTTGTGCATGACTGAATTTGGGCAGTTCCTGTTGTAATTAATAGGGAACTGGCTTTCAGAAGGTGCTACCTTAACACACACAATTACCGTGCTGTTACACGTACTAGTAATTTACGTGGGAATGTTTATGTTGTTACTTTTTTTGACCACATTCGGTGACTCAAAATAATCTTATTGGTCATGGAGCTAAATAAAAAATGACTTTATATTTAAACATGCTTGATGGTTGCAGTATTCCTTTTTTATTATTATTATGTCTGTGTGTATTTGTTCAGAGAGCTAGTTCAGAATGGACTCCTCTTTGAGTGCAGCTCAAATCCGTGAGAAGTTCATCGACTTCTTCCGCCGCTATGAGCACAATTACGTCCACTCGTCATCCACCATCCCAATGGACGACCCCACTCTGCTTTTCGCCAATGCCGGCATGAACCAGGTACACCATCCCTGTGTCTCCACCTCTTTCCCAAATATCTGCGCCTCTCCCCTTCAGGCTGTTTTTTTATTATTATAAGTGCCCACTGATTTACAACATTTTGACTCTGTGCTGAAATGATAAGATTCTTTTAGCAAAGTTTCAGTAGAACACAACTCACAAATTAGATTTTTGTGCCCCTTGCTCTTAGTTCAAGCCCATCTTCCTCAACACCATTGACCCATCCCACCCTATGGCCAGGCTGCATCGTGCAGCCAACACTCAAAAGTGTATTCGTGCAGGAGGCAAACACAATGACCTGGACGATGTGGGTAAAGATGTCTACCACCACACCTTCTTCGAGATGCTGGGGTCCTGGTCCTTTGGGGACTACTTTAAGGTATCCTTTTCAGTTGTCACTTTTTTGTCACCTTATAATTATGACCAGGTGATGGTGGATTTTTGAGGCTGATAATGATATTTAAGAGTAAAATACATCTGATGATGATATATTGGCAGAGAGCAATTTATTTTAACACAAACGCATAACATTAACAATAATCTTGATACGGAACCCTTAGATGGGACTTTTTCTTTATAGAAGTGTGACCAAGAGAAATACTAAGTGGGACATTTTACAGTTGGAAAATCAACTTTTCAATATAGTCTGCTGAAGAACCTGTGCAATGGGGACACTGTTTCTAAATTTCATCCAGCTTTATTAAGTTGTGAGAATACATTTTTGGAATTTGTGACTCAATTTAGAATCGAGCAATAATAATAATAGTAGAATCAATGAATCAGTCTCAGCACTTTGGCCTGCACCTCTAACCAGGTGTGTGCTTTCTGTAGTACTCGTGTACTCTGGAGGGACCTTCTCTTATGCATCTGTCATGTTGTCTCGTCTCATTCTTCCCTCTGCTCATTCTGCATCTTCCCCACCTCCCTCTGCAGCACCTGGCCTGTAAGATGGCCTTGGAGCTTCTGACCCAGGAGTTTGGTATTTCCATAGCCCGGCTGTATGTCACCTACTTCGGGGGTAATGCTGACGCAGGCCTTGAGCCCGACTTGGAGTGCAAACAGATCTGGATCGACCTAGGGTGAGTCTAGCTTGCGAATTACATATTGGTGAACACATCAGATGAAGGCATTTCTTCTCTATTTCCTGGGAGCTCCTGATACCTCCTCTACACACTATTTACAGCTCTTTTTACAGATCTTGCATTGTATCTCTGCATGAGTGCTGCAAAACAGCGGCTGTTTACCTGCCCCTCTTTAAAGTAATTGTATAATGTTGTGTGAGCATTCCCAGGGGAACTGCCATTTTTTTTTCCTCACCAAGTCCCACCGAGCCTCCACACTGCCTACAACAACAGCCTAGAAGATAGTCAGTCTCTTGCTCGCTCTCGCTCTCTCCATTTTTCCACCTCCCCGTCTTTTTCCCCCATGGTGTGTCAACAGCACTGTTATCAACCATTTATTTGTTTTTATTCACTGCTTTCAGTTGACAGTTTTCCCTCTTAGTGTCTGACTTTCAAGGATCCTTCTCCTTCTTTCTCTTTTAAAAACACTGTTGTCTGAATCCTGATTCTTTATGCTTTTCCTTGGTATGCTTGTTCCACTTTTTATACTCTTCAACTTTGTCTCTACTTACATTAAAAACACATTGCTGGTCCAGCTAAAGGAGCTCAAACGAAGAGGGGAAGGTCTACAAAATATAAACATGCTAAGATGTTTTCACATTACTTTTTCTGATTTATATTTTTCTGATTTTCTTTCTGTTGTTTTTGAGTTTGACAGTTACTCAAATGTGTTGAATTTATAACAGACGTACGTCCGTGTAATTACATTTTAATAAGACAAAATAAGCCTTTATTTATCCCCAGAGGAGAAATTCAGGTGTTGCAGCAGCACAAGGATATAAAAAGTACAGATAAATAGAGAAAGTAAACAATAAATAATTAGAAATATATAAACAGAAACTATACCAGAGCAATTGAGCTCAAAATTAATGTGACATGGAAGTGGGATTAGTGTCGGCAAAGTATAGTGTATGTAAACAGCGTACACCAATATGTTAGTTATAATACTTAGTGTTTGTCTGTATTAATAAAGAAATATAAATTAGTATATAATGTAATAAAACAGTATAACGTATTAACATAATACTGTAAAAAATAAAAAATTATATACACACACACAGGTATAGAACAGCAATATAGCAGAGAATTTAAGCTATGATATGATATATAGCATAGTATAATAAATAATAATCTGGCAGTTGTATGACAGTCATGAAATCTCAGTGGGTAAATATTCACATCATGTATGAGTCAAGTAATTGAAGCACAGAATAGGCACCCACAGAAAATAACTAGCTTTGCTCATAGAGGGTGTATATATATATATACAGCCTTGATTTAATTCAGTCCCCTCTCTGTCTGCGTTTCTCAGGATGGAGGAGGATCGCATCCTGCCAGGCAGTATGAAGGATAACTTCTGGGAGATGGGAGATACCGGGCCCTGCGGTCCCTGCAGTGAGATCCACTACGACCGCATTGGTGGGAGAGATGCCTCTCACCTGGTGAACATGGACGATCCCAACGTCCTGGAGATCTGGAATTTGGTGTTCATCCAGTTCAACAGGTAAAACACACACAGATCAGAGTATGTTACCAGATCTTAAAGGGGACAGGAACTTATAAGTGCAGACAGACTGTATAGGCAACACACCCAAACATAAACCTAGCCATCGATTAAGATCAGGTGATGTTGGAATTTGGACACACCTTTATCGTCATCTGTTGCACAATAAGCAGGGCAGCTACTGAATCGAACGTGCACACCCTCTCTCCACACTTCTGTCTAGGTTGTAATGCGGAACATAAGCATAAGGAACTGAACAATAAGACGATGGGTTGGGTGAACAACAATTGGCCATTTAGTCACTGTATTTTCTAGACGCGTACATGCAAAACCTGCGGATCCTTAACAAGTTTTAAAAGGCATTGAATTCATTAATCTAAAAATAAGGTCTTAATTGGTATTAAAATGTCTTAAGTCTATCTTTCAAAAGTCTTGAAGGCTAATACATGGTAAGTTGGATTTTATGAATATTCTTTTCTGACATTGTAATTTAAAATCTCTAAATAATAGGTAACATTCTCTTTTTTTTTTTTATAATTTACCATATGCCACATAAATCAGAATAGCGGAACAAATAACACTAATTTTGTTTGCTGCCAGGACGCACTCGGTCGACGGCATTTCCTGAGAGCCGACGCACTTGCGGTGACATCAACATGGGAAAGTGTAAATTCAATGAAAATTGGCTAGACAACCCAGATTTTGCATTATGGCTGAAACCAATACCAGGCAATGTTTACAAGGTGTTGTGTACTTGGGTTTAAAGGCAGTTTAAACGATGGGTTTAAAGGCAGTGGGGCCTCTTATGGAGGGTGATGAACACAAATCGGTGAAGTCCAACTCCAACAGATGCCCGGTATTGCCCAGTTCTTTTCTACGTCTTCCATAGTCTCCTCCACCCCCATCTCCGATACCAACAACAGATCCCCCCACAACATTCGGGTGTACACCTACACTAAAAGCAGTGGTGTCTGAACACCGGGACAAAACACGAATCCTAAAAAATCAATTGAGGGAGTAGGAGACTTGTTTTGCGCAATGTTGGTGGATTAATTTGCCTGAACCTTTACATGCAGTTACAGTAATCATTTGTGTAAAATGATCCCTAACCTTAAGTAATTGGTGTTCTTTTCTTGACTTGTGGTTATAGTAAAGTTGGTCCTAAATTTCATGGCATTAAAAAAGTCTTAAGGCAAGTTAGATTTAAGACTTTTTAAATTGTAGGAACCCTGCAAAAGGGCTGCCTAACCTCCGTTAAAGAAGCTGTCAAATCGATAGAGGTGGCTCCACCCACTTCCTGGTGTCTGTAGACAGTAGAATTCCTACGTGAATGCAAGATGTATGGGGCGCCCCCATCTTACCTGGTCCAATCCTCTCACCACTCGCCAAACACACATGAACTGTAGCTCTCCTACGATCTCCTTTCGCTAGTCTGTATCCTGCGCTATGGTTCGCTCTCTCAACACTCGTTCTCTCTGTGCCCGAGTCACTTCCTTCTCTTTACGATCGCGCCCTTCGACTGGTTGGTCCGTCAATGATCGCCGCACCGGTGGTGATCCCATGGCGCTGATTACCTGCAGCCTGGAAAAATAACAGACAGACAACACAACACTGCATTTCTCCATCCCTGGCACATAACCGTCGTTAACAAGTTACCGGGTTTTATAAATCGTCTATCTCCACGCTAGACCTATTTTATGTCAGTCGGTTAATGTAAACACATGTAGGTTTCTGCTGAAGAAATTACGTGGCCATGCAAACCCTTAATCTGGTAGCTTGTATCCAAAATAATCCAAAGTTTGACATGAACTGAACAAAATAACAATCTGAAAAGTACAACTACTAAATAAATAAGTCAGTTTCCACAGTGGAAACTTCAAACACATGCACGCAGTAAGAAAAACCTGTGTGCTCTCCCGCTAAAAGATCGCCTTGTCAAACGTGCATACACTCATTTACTGATCAATTAATCGGTGTTTGTAACTATTGTCTCCTGTTCCACCCTGCTCAGAGAGTCGGAGACGGAGCTGAAGCCGCTGCCTAAGAAGAGCATCGACACAGGGATGGGTCTGGAGCGCCTGGTGTCTGTACTACAGAACAAGATGTCCAACTATGACACCGATCTCTTCATCCCCTACTTTGAAGCTATTCAGAAGGTACTGGAATGCCTCACATTTTGGAACAGAATGGAAGTGTAAACATCATAGAAACATCTTAAATGTCAGCTAATGCAAATTTAAGATGGTATAATTTTAATGCAGTATCACAGGTCTAATGAGGTCACACAGCTATTTATTTGCTTTAGAGCTGGTTTCCTCAGCACTTGAAGTTACCACAAATGTAACCTTCAACATCAAAGCTTTTGGCTGAAATTAGTTTGTTTATCTGAAACCTGATGAGTAAATATGGTGTTGATTTTGGCTAATCTGTGAAAAAAAATTTTTTTTGTTTTTAGCTGTAAATATTATTACGAATTCATGGTCTGGTGGAGAAAGTGAGCACCCAGCCTTCCAAGTCAGCTGCTAAACACCATTTCAGTCATTTGCTGTTTTATAGCACAGCTGAATAGAAATCTAATACAGTGATTGCTGACCAGGAACATGTGTAGGAATATATGCAAAAATATTGAAATTATGATTTAGTTAGGAGAAATGTATCTAAGTATTTGTGTTTAGGAGGAAAACAAACACAAGTTCTAGGATCACCATGTCTTGTAAGAAAATTAATATTGTAACATTCATTTTGGTCTAATTAATACTGTTAAATAAGATACAGTTGAACACATTTGGAACATGACGGGTGGTGTTGATGAAGAGCTGTGGGAGTACACCTATGATCGAATACTGAATTGATGGGCAGTTAAAACATTGTTTGTGTTTGTTTCAGGGTACTGGTGCTCGACTTTACACCGGTAAAGTAGGTGCAGACGATACTGACGGTATTGACATGGCCTATCGTGTGCTGGCTGACCACGCACGCACCATCACCATCGCCCTATCAGACGGCGGACGGCCTGACAATACAGGAAGAGGGTGAGATATGAACATTTCAGAGCAAAAGAAGGTGGCATTACAAAGCTAAAAAAAAAAAAAACACTACCAGAAAGATAGACACCATCAGTAGCACGTGGAGTACAGCATACTGTAGTTTGTGTGTGTGCAACACAGTTTGATTTTTACTGTTTTTGAGTCTGTCAAGCACATATGACATTTTCAAACTAGTGTGTGACTCCTTGTGGTGCTTTATACACTGCTCAAATAAATTGAAGGAAAACTTTGAAAACACATCAGATGGGGGAAAAAAATCATGCTGGACATCTATACTGATGTGGACTGGGTAATGTTTTAGGAACGAAAGGATGCCACACCGTTTGATGGAAATGAAAATTATCAACCTACAGAGGGCTGAATTCAAAGACACCCCAAAATGCGTCATGATGCGTCATGATGCGTCATGATGCGTCAGGCTAGTCCATTTAGCTGAAATCACATTGCAGCAACTCAAAATGGTACTCAGTAGTTTGTATGGCCCCCACATGCTTGTATGCATGCCTGACAACGTCGGGGCTCCTAATGAGACGACAGATGGTGTCTTGGAGTATCTCCTCCCAGATCTGGAGCAGGGCATCACTGAGCTCCTGGACAGTCTGAGGTGCAACCTGGTGGCGTCGGATGGACCGAAACAACATAATGTCCCAGAAGTGTTCTATTCGATTTAGGTCAGGCGAGCGTGGGGTCCAGTCAATGGTATCAATTCCTACATCCTCCAGGAACTGCCTGCATACTCTCACCACATAAGGCCAGACATTGTCGTGCACAGGAGGAACCCAGGACCCACTGCACCAGCGTAGGGTCTGACAATGGGTCCAAGGATTTCATCCCGATACCTAATGGCAGTCAGGGTGCACATATTGATGTGCCATCCTGGAGGAGTTGGACTGCCTTTGCAACCTCTGTAGGGTCCAGGTATCACCTCATGCTACCAGTAGTGACACTGACTCTAGCCAAATGCAAAACTAGTGAAAAACAGTCAGAAAAAATCACAGTGGCCTCCACCTGTAAAATCATTGCTGTTTTGTTGCCCCTCTAGTGCACCTGTTGTTAATTTCATTAACACCAAAGCAGCTTAAACTGATTAACAACCCCCTCTGCTACTTAACTGACCAGATCAATGTCCCAGAAGTTTAATTGACTTAATGCTATACTCTGCTTCCTTTAATTTGTTTCAGCAGTGTATTTCACAAATTGCACTTTCATAATTTGGTGTTAATACACAAGATTTCACACAGCATGGCTATTAAAGTAGTATTTTGCAGTTCACTTTTAGTACATTGCAATGATTTGTTGTTTTTCATCATGTTAAGCTACGTGTTGAGGAGGATCCTGCGGCGCGCAGTGCGTTATTCCCACGAGAAGCTGGGAGCTCAGAGAGGCTTCTTTGCCTCTCTGGTGGATGTGGTTGTCGATTCCCTGGTGAGATTTTCTTTCTTCACCTGTCTTGTTTTAAGTGTTAACAGGCCTTTTAAATTAAATCAACTCACATGTTTTAACATTAGATAATTCAGTTTAATACCTGGATTATTTAACACTAACACTCAAGTGTTTTAGTTGTATAAATACATACATACATATTTATATTTATTTATTTTAAGCATTTATAATCTGGTGTTCCAGTCTAAAAAATGCATGAAGTCCAACCTATTAGACAAAGTGAAGTAAGTAACTCATGTTTAGAAGTTAGTTGTTGTGACGGTGAGTCCTAGCTGTTACAGTAGCAGCATGTACCACATGCCCACCTGGATCACTTGTTTTGCAAGCTCAGCTCATAATCGAAAAGAAAATCTATGTACAGTTCACTTTAGAAAAGACCATGCCACCGGTGGTTCCTTGATCCTGAATGTTTAAAACCAGTGTATTCTCTTGGGTGATTTTAAAATCATATCTTACTTAAAAAAGAACTGCGTCCTGGCTAAAGCTCATTTGGACTCTTGATGTTGACTCCTTTGTGATCTGTGTATATTATGTGCACTGGGGCAGGGTATATTGCTTGATCATTTTACACATTTCTGTTGTTCAAATTAAGGATTTCAAGCAAAATGTGATTAAAAGCTGCTAAAAATTCTTTGTTTTAGACTTGTAAAGGGTTCTGTTTCATGTAATGAATGTCAGTGGAACACAGTTTATTGAATGAAACATTTTGATTATTACATATGATGCATACAATATTAATATGGATATATTGATTATTGATTTGAAACATATAATCCATCTCAACCATCTTCTTTCAATCTCATTCTCCAGGGTGACGCATTCCCAGAGTTGAAGAAAGACCCAGAAATGGTGAAGGACATCATCAATGAGGAGGAGGAGCAGTTCCTCAAAACCCTCAGCAGGGGGCGCCGTATCCTAGATAGGAAGATCATGAGTCTGGGAGACAGCAAGATCATCCCAGGTGAGACTTGCTTAATGAGATGGTGTCCGTGCTGACGATTTTAGTGGAGAGAGCTTCGGTTTATTTAAGAAACTGCTTCAGAAAATTCTGTATGTTCTTGCTTTCATCCTCTCCCTATCTTACATCTCTCCTCCCCACCCATGTCACGCTCTCTCTTTGCTCTTTCCTCCATCACTCCTTCCCTCCCTCCACTGGACTGTCTTATTTTCTTTTAATCCAATCAGAAAGTGTTTGTTTTGGCATTATGGATTGGTCTCTCTTTCATTCCAGCATTTACAAATGGACTGTTGTGTACCTCAGCGTTTTTAAATGTCTTCTTTGTCCCGAGGAGTGACAGCGTAATGAGTGTGTACTCAGCCAAAATGAGACGCTAATGCCAAAATGCATGTCTGACAGTGTCCTTGCATTTACATGGTTGGAAATACAATAACAGCAACAGACACTTGCTTTTTACATCTAACTTCTCACTGATTGATCGAAATGACTGCATCATTAATGTGTACTGTGTTCGACTTTGAGCGTTGTCGCTTCAGACAGACACCTCTCCTGCATATCAAGCAGCTTGTTTCTCTCTCTGTATGTGCTTCCAGGTGACACAGCATGGCTGTTGTACGACACATACGGCTTCCCTCTGGACCTGACCGCCCTCATCGCAGAGGAGAAAGGCATGGGGGTGAACATGGCTGCCTTCGAGGAGGAAAAGAAGGCAGCGCAGGTGAGGAGATGGAAGGGAGGGATAGAGGAAAGTGACGGAAACCTTCTGATATTCACTGATTGAATTTGGCCGTGTGAGGGGAAACTCCACTGAACAGTGTTTTACGTGCACTCCCCTGGGTACACTATTTTGCCTTGTGTCAGCGTTCTCCAGTATTGCACTGTAAGTCAGATTCAAGAGCCATGCACCTGCTGCTTAAGTAAACCCTCATTTACTGTGCTAATCATTACCCTGTGCTAATCCCTTGTTGTTTGATTTTTGCAAAAGGATTGATTTATTTTCTACTTTATTACAGCATCAGACTGCTGTCACACTGCTGTCCATCACATCACACTGAATTATGTATATTCAGTTTTATTTATGTGCTTGAATTTACTCTTACAAAGCTGTAGTGTTTATAACTGAATAACAACACACAATTTGTGTGTGTTTAGTTAAAGTCCCAGGGTAAGGGCACAGGAGACGAGGACCACATGATGTTGGACATCTACGCCATTGAAGAACTGAGAAACAGAAATATACCTGCCACAGATGACTCTCCCAAATACAAATACACCTCGGACGAAAACGGCAAATACGGTTAGTGATTTGCATTCTTGCACATAGACCTTAAGTACAGTTGGAGGGCTGTATTTGAGGACATTCATGCACTCACCCTCATCCTGTTTGCATGTCTAGAGTTTCAGCAGGCCTCAGCCACAGTGCTGGCCTTGCGCCGGGACCGCGCCTTTTGTGAGGAAGTCACCACAGGACAGCAGTGCGGTGTGCTGCTGGACCAGACATCCTTCTACGCCGAGCAGGGCGGACAGACGTTTGACGAGGGCTACATGCTTCGAGAGGATGACTGTACAGGGGATGTAAGTGTAACAAAAATAAATACAAGTACGATGAAGTGGATGCGTGCGTTTCTCAGTGATTTCTAATGAGCTCCACTTATGCTGTTGGAAAGTGTTAAAAAGCCCTCATTAGGGTCATTTTCACAGTTGTGAAAACATAATAGTTACATTTCGGGGAAAAAGAAAGATCGTGGTTTCGTCTAAAGCGAAAATAAAATCACCTTTTGTTGACTTTTAATTGGGGAGAAATGACAATTACACTATCACTCACTTAGCATTTAACATTTGTTTAAATAGCACTGTGGGGTCTGATAGCGGGGGGGGGGGGGGACATAATGCCTGCCGGCCAAAATACCTGTGAAGTACCCAAGGGTGCCAATGGAAATAACAAAATTTTGAC
>JAVQJF010001776.1:0-22516 GCA_036023855.1 Gadopsis marmoratus
CACTGTAATTCAGTGCGACACAATCAAGCAATGTACAAAAAAGGTTACAACAGTGACGTGACGCACCTGCGCCTTGTTGCAGCGTCGAAGGATGGCTTCGACAGGGGGAAGCGGATCTACAAGCTGTTCGATTTTCACACAGTTGCGAAGAATCATTGCTGCATCAGTCGTTGAAGTTGCCATGACAATGCCGGGGCAATCTAGAAGCTTAATGTGTTTGTCCAAATGCACCTCTTGAAGGCACCTGAAATCCACCAAACCCATCAGCAAGACTGACAGGAAACACCAGCAGGAGTTCACAGGCACACAGGGTCAACAACTTCCTGTGCACTTACTTGGTGACACCAGGAGTGGCTCCAACATTACACGCTCGTGCCCGTTTCAGACTGTTGATCAAACTACTCTTTCCCACGTTAGGAAAGCCTACAGAACAAGGAGTGACAAAATGATTTCACTTTGGACAACCTGGCGTTATACACAGAGAGTCTGGACGTGGCGCTTACCTACAACACCCACAGTGATGGCTGTCTTTATGTCCAGGTTGCGGCAGTAGTTGCCGAGTAGCTTCATCAAGCAATCTGCACCGACACAAGCACTGGTACTGAGCAGGTCAGTGGTGGCTTGTGTCACTGGCACGTTACTGCGTTTCTGTCCATGGCACGAGACGGAGGGAAAAGAAGAAAGTCTTAACGGTTCATGTGAAATTATGTTATTTTACAGCTTTAATTATTTGAATCTCAATTTGCACTTTTCAGGGTTCACGCAGCTTTTAAAGAGTAAAATCCAAGCACTTTCAAGCTACATAAAACCAAAATCCAGACTCTCAAAGCCTTTATCATCATATCTAAATTGTTGATATAAATGCCAGGAGACAAACAAATATGACGACTGGATAGTTTCATTTCAAATATTAAAAATTAAGATCATTAAAAGATTAAGTTGAAAATCGAGCATTTTTCAAGGAGTATACTCCAATTCAAGCATATTCCTAACCGTGACAACATAACTGTTAATAATCAACATCTTCCAAACTTTCAAGACTTTGTATGAACACAATTTGATAGATGATCCAAACAAATATTTAACTGCTTACCAAGTTCCTGGTCTGTTGCTGAGTAGATGCCTTGAAAGCTACAGTAGGAAACTCATTACGAAGATATTTAATCCACTTTTCCACGATTTCCTTTGACACCAAATCTAAAATCAAAGTAAAACCAGGTAAGTCAAGTACTTAATACTAAAAACTTCAAATATATGCAGCAAAAAAAAAAAAAAAGATATACTTTCTAAATCTATTTAACTTACCAATTTTATTGAGCACTAAAACGATCTTCTTGTTCGTTCCACTTTGAATAACAGCCTGCTCCACCTGAGGACATCTGCAGCCAAGAGGATCACGTGCATCCAAGACCTCCAAAATCACATCTGAGGCCTCCACTACCTTTAACAAAAATATATAAATTTTATTTTTTATTTAAATACGGTGTCCATGTTCACAAGTCCCCACCACCTTGTTCTATTACGTTTCTATCATAGCTGAAGGAACAATGTGATTTAGGAGGCAGGAAATCTCTACCAGCCTATGTGTGTGTATGGACACTTGGGCAGAATGTCTTTTACTGGAGATTGCATATTTTTGATCCACCATGTGAGACTTTTACATATAAATGAACATCCGTTACATTCAAGCCATTACCAGTTGAGTTCACACAATGCTGATTAAGCCTATCACCACCAGGTATTTTGCAGTATACCAGACTTTTAAAATCTGGTTTCTGTGGCGATATTCCTGTGCTGGTGTACCGGTAGTAAAACCAGAGCGATGTAGCGAGAGAGTGGCATCAACTGAAGTTCAAATTGCTTGATCTTCACGATTCACGTAGACGTTTCATTTGCCAGAGCTGAGGGGAGTAGTACAACAGAAAAACCTAAGAAACTCCCAAGAAACGTTTATGATAGTCCAGATAAAAAAAAAGAAACAGCAGAGGAAGGATTACAGTCAAAAAAAGAAAGCGATCAATGGTGAGGACAAAGAGGAATAACCTCTGATGTAGCTTTTCCTCAGAGAGGCTGAAAGAAGAGAAGGGACTGAGGGCAGACATGGCTGTGGCATTACTGCTCTTGGACAATGTAGTAGTTGGAAAATATTTGCAGTAGGCTCTTGAGCCATTACATTTACTCTACGCAGATAACAGATTATTGTCTTGGAACTGTGGAAATTTGAGCGAGCTCCCCTGTAGACACACTTCATCGACAGTGTTTGTGCAATTACTCTCACTGCCAGGAGGAGGAGACAAATGTTCCGCAGTCCAGTTTTAACAGGAAAACAAGGGCTCAAATTGCAGATTCATAATTCTATCTTATATTATAATATTCATCAGATGTGGGCCAGTTTGTGGAATGTATGGATCAGCTACATACCTTTTTAAATTCTCTGTAATATGCCTTTCTTGAATTCTCATTTTCAAAATTAACATGTTTCTCCAAACTCTGCATCTCCGTCTCCTGTGAACAGACACAAAAACAGAAATCACCACAATGGAAAATTGCACAGTATGCAGCGATTCCAATTTCCGCTCAAATGGCTGACATTCACCCTCTGCTCAAACTCTCTTTGTCGCCGTAGGATGTCATTCTGAAAGCTTTGCAAATTCCTCCTCTTCATCAGCTCTCGTTCTCTAGAGACTTTCTGCTTTTCCTGGAGTTCCTGAAGCTAATTAGGAAAGATGTGAATTGGGAGATTGTTTACCTAAAAAAAAGAAAAACACTAAAGAAAGTCAGTAATGTAACATCAATTATAAGTGCAGGGAAGGCTTTGAAATGTTCACCCTTTGCTTCCTGACGTCTTCTGGTTTCCTGTGGACTTTGACATGCTGCGTAGATGACTGCTCTGAATTCTTTGTCCGCCCTGAACCATCACCCTTTCGTCCATCTGTAGTCTGCAGACAGGAAAACATGCCAAATACATTGTTGAAAACAACAAAACTTTTCATTTACTTCATTATATAAAAAAATGCATCCCATTGCAACCTAAAAAGCTAAACAACCGCATTTATCACCACATACTGTATGTGAGGCTTGAAAATTAAGTAAGAAGCTTATGCGCTGACAAAGCAAGTCTGAAAATCTCTGGAAAATCAAAGTTACAAATAACGACATATAGAAAAATGTGGTGCAACAGATCTGTACCAGACTCTTCTCTGCTAAGTGTGTGTATGTTTTAGCATGTGATGTCATTGCCATACAGAATATATCTGACATCATATGATCCATAGACACTGAACAGTTGCTTGGCGTGATTGAGACAGTGACATAAAAGCGGCTGAACACTACATTTACACCTTAGTATGAAGTAGAAGGCTGCGGGGACAGCATCGTATCCATCCCCGTAGGCTCTTGGCAGCAACGTGCCAGCCAGTGCTAGTGAGACTCGATACACGCCCGTTACAATGTACCTTAACATGGAGCTGGAAAATACATGTCTGTTCCCAGTGTTACCTTTGACAGCAGACTGTGATATTTCCTGGAAAGTAAAGGCTGAACTAACTGTTACACGCCAACACCGAGCGACGGCTGGGCTTGTTGACCCGGAGCTCCGAGCTTTAAGAGTTAGCCACAAACAACATTAGCCCGGGCGGCACTTGCCTTAAACTTTCCGAGGAAGGCGAGACGTTTGGCCCGTTTTTGCTCTGTGAAAATGTAAGAAAGGACAGGATACATTTAAACTCATCCACAGTTACTTGGCGAGCGAATGCGTGTGGTCAACACTGATTAAAAAGTACGTACTAGCTTTCGCCATTAGCTTCACGTGTGCGGCGAGAGAGGGCAGACATGCGCACACAGGGTCGTCAACGACAACATCCGCCTACGTGTCAAAATAAAAGAGCGTTTACCACAAAGTCAACTGACCGTTTAGTGATTATGGCTGTTTGAAGGAAGCCGGATTTTATGACTCCGTTCCTTTTTCTTTTTTTTTAGGGGGCGGGGTTACCAGGTTTATCTGTGAAATAATCACTAAAAGAGTCATAGGGTAAGGTTTGTATGATCATCCCACCAATATAATTTCATGTGTGGACTAGGGTGAGCAGTTACTCATGTTGCCAGACCCAATGTCAGTGACCTACATTGTAAACATCCCTCTGCTTTGTCAGTGAATTTACTACTTTGAATTTACCCTCTGGATGAAATGGGCTCGGCTCTCACCAGGTACATCTGGGTTCCCTTCATTCCTACCAAAGAGACGGTGAAAAGAATCAGATCGCGAACGTAACATCTGACTACCTGGTTCCCAAACAAAGCAGGAGTCTCAGGACCTCGACCCCATCTGCATAGAAAGCTGTGCATTCACTTTTGCACAACGCAACATTTTATTAAAAGTACTAACACTGACAGCAAAAGCATTGAAAACATTTAAATACGCCTTCTGGGAACCATGAACGTACAAAATTTGTGTCAGTCCATCCATTAGATGTCTTTTAAATTCTGTTCAAATTCACTAAAGTGAAATGTCTGACCTGCTGGTGGTGCTAGAGAAAATAATGAAAGCATCTTCACATTCTACTTCTTCTTCAGGTGCCTCAGTTGATAATTGTGCTTTGAATAATGGCTTCTTGGATTCAACAAGTTAGCCTTTCAAATAGAAATTACTGAAATACTTTGTCCTATTTTAGTTTTTAGTGACTTTGCAGAAGAAGACTTACATATCCATACAAAATACAGGCACTGTTATGTCAGTCTGTCGGTCCACCACTTTGGTCCAGACTGAAATATTTCAAGAAATATTTAATGGCTTGCCATGAAATTGTGTACAGGCATTTGGCCTAATAACATTGGCCATTATTTGACTTTACATGTAGCACTATCATCAAATCAAAATTTGTATTTGTTCAGCAAAACTAATGTCATTCCCATCAGCCTCAGCTGTACTTTCTTTTTCGTGGTAATTAGCAAATGTTACTATCCTTTATTTTTAATACTTCTTCCATCACTGGTTTGGTGAATGAAAAATAGATGCAAACAAAAGAACTTAAAAGCCATACATTGCACCTCAATTGTAAGCTGGTGGAATAATTGTCTTGTGCTGTCAAGGATAATTTTTGTTACCTTTATTCCTTTATTCGTTCGTACTTCATACATTCGATGTAAGTTCTGCGATGAAAAGGTTCCACGCCAAACTTTGCATTTGGAAATAATAAATTCAAAATCCTGTTTTATTGTTTATCCAATAAATAATGAAATGTATTGACTTTTTTTGTAAGTTGTGGGATATTGTTTTCTCAACATTAATGCTGAAATCGAAACAGAGCAATACATGTGGTCAGATGTTGTTTATGAGAGCACAATATGCATTCACTCAGCGTGACCTCATTGATTAGAAAGATACTGACATGACACACATTGATGCATAACATACGCACCATATGGTAGGAGGACAGGATTAGTTAGAGCAGTAAATAAGGGGCAGAGACACATAGCCTTTTGATTTTCTTATCTTCCTTAAGGAACACCCAGTCTCTCCCCTTTCTCATCAGCAGTAAATTCAAATCCAGCGCAACAGTTTGAAGTCAGGGGGAGGTGAAGGGAAGTGAGGGGGGTCACTCCATAGGATAGGAATTTAGGAGACACAAATGTTGATTGACATTCCACAGAGGGGGAGGAAGTACAGCAGCGGATAAAAGAAGACGTATTTATGTATTGGGAGGTCACTTCATGAACCGAGCCGGGTTTGACTGTTGAAAGTAAACTGTATTTACATTGAACTCTTCAGGAGTCCGTTGATTTCCTTCTTAATATTGATGTTTATTATAAGTGTGACGAAGAACATGAGGGACCCCTGGCCCGTTCCAACATTTTTTGCCATCACAAAATACAACTCATTTTGTTTCAATTGTTCACATTCAATCTAAATCTAATTAGGGCATTAGAGAGATTTTTCCAGGGTGGCAGCTGTCATAGCAGTGTCTCCGTGTTCTGGAACTTTGCGCACCCTAAATAATGCAGGTGAAGATTTCTCACCAAATGGGATTAGAGGGACACCTCAGGTTGATTCACTGAATGGATCAGCTCAGTTAACTCTGGCTTGTTTGCTATAACCCTTTAATCCCTCCAGAATGACAGTTCACTTCAGGGTAGCGCAGAGGTTTACCAAAGCTGCTCTAATGTCCAGTGTAGCAGTGCTTTTCTCAAATTAACTTTTCTTTGAAAAGTTAATTTCCCACCCTGACTGTGACTTTCATTTTCTCCTCTATTGTCCTTTATTTCCAAATAAAATGTGTCTGTATGCATTTAAGTAGTACTTTATTGAAGAATGAATTCACTTTTAATTTCCTACTCCAGTGTGATGTTTCGAGGGTATGGAATTCTGCTAGATCTGAACTACTCATGTTTGGTAAAAGTTCATTACAAGCAGAACTTTGCTCCAGACTATGGATGGGACTTTCCATGACCAGGTGTGAAAGTCTGCTTGTCACACTTGCTGTTGTAAAAGCAGATGGTCTACATGTTTAGTGACAGCGTATTACACTTGTGGGAAGTGAAACAAATCCAACTTTCCTGTAGTCTTGTGTTCACTTCACATCAGGTAATAATCCTACTCTAAGATTTGTGTGTAATTGTGAATGTTATTGAGGGATGTTGCAATGACCAGAATCATCTTATTTTCTCTTTGTTTTTCCCTCCAGCACAAGTAACTCATGACGGCCAAAAAACCCACAATGTGGGAGTAAAATCAGTCTTGCCTTCATTGTATTCAAAGATATCTGAGTTTGCCCACCAACATTTCCTCTAAACTCTTAAAGGCAAAGCCTGTAAACCTTGTACCTTCAACAGTGTGGGCAACAGGTAAGTATTACTGAGAGCCTGGATTCAATCTCACACTGGCTCACTGTCTGAAATTGGAATCATTTTAAACTCAATTATCATGAAATCTGGCCCCACCTTTAGGCTCACTGCTCTGAAGGTCCATTTAGTAATTTTGTGACTATTTAAATGTGATGCATATTTACATTCATAGTGAAAGGGTTAATGTTATAGATAGATAATCAGTACCATTAGGCCCATTGTTATAACTAAACCTTTTACAACACCAGAGCACATTAATCTAAGAATTAGCCTATTTGTTGTTAGTTCTTGTATTAAAAAGGCCATCAATCAATGTGGTGGTCAGTTTGTTTACATTTGGGTCATGAATTTTAAAGCATTAATGCATTTGATTTGAGTCAATAATACACAAGAAAAGGTTATGTTTGCATGTCAGTTTGATATTTTGGGATTGCCAGTGTGAACTATGACCAGTGCCTGATAAAGTGTATTGTCCAGTTGAAGATCAGATGACTCTGTCTGTACAAACACCTTTACTTCACAGCGGAGTTGTGATGAGGCACATGCTCCTGGCAGCGATATATTAAACATTACTATGTATGTTGCATATTTATGTATTCGAGAAACTTCTCAAGGTGTATAATTAACCACACGATGACGTAAAGGCCTGCTATAGCTTTTCACTACATGTTGCGTAGTCCAAATGTTTGTGTTCTCATCAGTCACCCAAACATAGCTAACATTGTTTTGAAATATTTCATAGCAAATAATAAGTGGAAAAATATTATTGTAAATATGCTGTCCCGTTATCTCTTATGATCTGGAATTTAGGTCTTTAGTGTGACTTTCTTCACTGGCTAGTCTTTTCTGTCCTTAAGTGAAAGGCAATTAGCATACAGTGGGTTCATTAGAGCTCAGTCAACTACCAGGTGGCGGATAAAGAGAAGCATAATCTTGTGCTTCTGACACTCAGAATAAATCATTAATACAATCAAGTAGTTTTGCCCCTGTACACGAGTGATACTATGTCAACCGCTGTTCTTCTACAGAATGTCTATCAAGACATACAATCTGGAGCTGCTGCATAACCCTATTTTTAAAAATTGTTTTAAACAGTAACATTAACACCAGTGATAAGGAAACTGTTCTAACGGTATCTAACGATCTCTGTGCTGGTAGTAAAAATCACCAAACGGAAAACTTTCAATATGCATGATTTTTTTAATGTTCATCTGAAAAAAGACCAGTGGTATAATGATTTCTTTGCTTTATGTATTTTTTTGTTGTTTTTGTATTTGCCAGAAAGCTATATTTACTAAAAAAAAAGAAACAATATTTTTACTGTACAAATCGCAACGGTTCTCAGTTTTTTCCAAAAAGGGAGAACATGGAGGTTTATGCAGGAGCCACGGAAGAGACTTCTGTCTTTGATGAGGATACTTCAGAGCCATCATCTGCTTCTTTGCCAAAGAGCTGCATGATGCATACACGGAACTGATAGGGAGAGAATACAAAAAGTATGTTCAAAACACATTTGATTTAGACATAGAAATTTGATCATTGTGACAATGAGACTGTTATGCTCACCTGTCGATTCATGAAGACATAGATAACAGGGTTATAGATGGTGGCGCTCTTAGCAAAGTATGCAGGCATGGAAGCAGCCAGAGGATGGAAGGCATATCCAGGGTTAGCCGCACCAAAGCAGACGAAAACGGTGTAAGGTCCCCAGCAGAAACAATATGCAAAGATCATGACAACCACCATCCTGGATACTTCTCTCTCAGCTTTTTGGGTGGACTCTGATTCCTTCTGCTGCATGGCAACCTGCGATCCACAAATCAACACTGTGAGATCCCGCTAGAGTGTGGTCTACTTTATATAATGAATAAAACCGCAGGTAAGCTAACTTACAGCCCGAATAGCCATCCAGACAGCAAGGTAGCACAAGATGATGATAGCCAGAGGAATGATACAACATGTAATCATAAGAGCAATCATGTAGGACTGGACTCCTGGATCTTCATTTCCACTGAACACATCAGGTCCACAGGAAGTCTTCAGTCCATGAGGCCAATATCTGATGCAAGAAAATGTTTAGTCCAAGGATTCATTCAAAACTCAGGTATTTTAAGATAAATGAAAGAAAAACACCAGGCTACCTGCTCCATCCAAAGAGGGGCAAAGAACACCAAAATGCTGCCCAGGTCCAGGAGAACACAATTCCACTTATGGCCCACTTGGCATCAAACTTGACATTTCCAAAAGGTTTGCACACAACTACCCATCTCTCCCAGGAGATAACAGTCAGAGACCAGAGACCAGTAATACCTGTGCAAGGAAGCAGGATACTCACTCAGTAAATGTGTTTAACTCACAGCCTGATAACATATGCTACACCATGAATCCTCTCTTTAAAAACAGCTGCATGCTTTTCCATCAAAGATTAAAAAAATGTGACCACTTACCACAAGTGGCGACAAGAAAGCCCTCAAACTTGCACATTGGGAGTCCCAGAATGAAGTAGCCAAACACTTGGTTGCATACACTGATGGTACTGGCCAAAAGTGTCTCTATAATATCAGCAATTGCAAGATTGACCAAGATCCAGTTCAGAGGGTGACGGAGTTTCTTGAACTTTGCTGTGGCCACCAAGACGAGACCGTTGGTGAAGGTTGATAAGATGACCACAACAAACATCCAGACTGATGCAGCGTTGTAAACCCACCGAGGAGCAATGTGGTAATTGGGACCCTCAAAGGGACCTGGGGGGGACAACAAAAAAACTAATCTCATATATGTGACCTGACATTGTCTTTTTTTGCAAGGTCTACCTTAATGAGACAACATATTTATATATTTAATGTTAAATACTGTATATTGTGTGTAATGATGAAACTACATAACCTGTCTCGTGAAAAGAATGACACAAAAGTCTAATTGTTGTCATTTTTAAACAGTGCTATGTGACAATACACATGTTCCTTTAATTAAACAGATTGCAGTTAAAGCTGCATTAAGCACTAAGGGGGAGGAAACTATTTGACGAGAAATGTGGTAAGTAACAAGTAATCAAAAGGATGGGACAAAATACAATAGAAGTGTATATATTCATATTGGCCAAGTTCACATTGTCTTGCTGTAGGGCTTGGAAGCCATTGGAAGAAATTATATCGGTTTATTTGAGATCGGTCTGTGGGTCTGTCTCAGTTGATGAGACCGCACATATCAATCATCTAATTATGTAGAGCACAGTACAGCTTTCAAATCAATAAAATTAGATAAATGTTTGATACTGTACAATAACATTTTCATCAGCAACCTTTCAAGATTTACTTACTTTTGTTAAAATCACTATAATTAACGTGCCCATTACATTAAAATTAAATGATAATAATACTTTACCTCTTGTATTATTGCTGTTTGTGTAAGCAAACATGGATCCACTTGTGGTATCCTCATGGTGCCGCCGGGCAGCAAATACCGGTTTTCCCCAGTCCTCTGCCATGCTGATCTTAGAAGGAGGTCCTCAGCAGTGAGTCTTTCGTGTCACTTGCAACCTCCTTGGGTGACTGGGTGCTGCACATCTGACTTTAGCTTTTATACTTGTGCTTCAGAGACTTCTGACAGAATTAGGTCACAATCAAATTACACCCATGGCGTGCTGCTCAGCAGTGACGCTCGGCGGCAGAGCAAGCATAAGCAAACTTATTTTGAACTGTAATTAAAACTATCAGCTAATTAGGTTAAGACACAAAATTCCTGAATAATCTTGTTTGAAAGCGGATTTCAGTTCACTCCGTTGAAATGGGGATTAACTGCCAGACCTTTGACTAACACACAAATGTAAATTTTGAGCTGTCATTTGCCTTCATCGAGTCCTGCACTAGCCAATATTGTCTATTTCTTACAATTTCAGCAATGCAGAAATTAGTACGCAATAAAACAACAATAAATGTGTGTATGAAATGATAACTTAGTCTTCAAAGCAAGTAGTGATTTTCTTATACTTTTGGATGCAGAGGAATCATGTTACATTGGGACTCAGGCATTGCGTCCTTTGCATGCTATTAATTTGGGAAAGAAACACAGCATAGCTGTACATATCAATTTAAATTTATATTGTATGATGTTGTGGTGCCGATAAGTTGGCTTTACAGTTGGACCCTGGTGTGCATGAAAGGACAGCCAAGTCTTAAAGCAGCTTAATTCGAGTGGTGATCCACGGAACTATAATAGTGACAGTCGCAGTGTTTGACATGTGAGGGAAGTAAGACACCTTTAATCCCTCCGGAAAGACAGTTCAACTTCAGAACACAGGATTTTTTGACACTCCCTTGATCCTACGACTCGCGTCAGTGTCCTCATGACAAGGGCAAAGTGGAGAGGCTAACGCAGCCTGATTTATGAGGAAGGACTCAGAAGTAAAACACTTTCGGAAGGATGGCACAATTAGATTGAATTAGGGGAATTGGTGCCCTCTTGCATACTTAATAGCTGTCTTTACTGGCTGCTGACCTTTGCTCAACCAGCCATTTTCAAAACTGTCATAGTTTCCAGCACGCGTTGCTGACCATTATAATTTAAAATTCTGTTTAAATTATGCATTAAGTAAAACGTTTATCTCCATTTATTTAAAGTAAATACCAACCAGCTGACATCTAATTAGCTTAGTTATCCAATTACATTACATGGTCCTTACAAATTAGTTGAAGATTGGATTTGAGGGGATTCAGTCACTTCTTAGAAACATTTTAGAAACATATGCTTCCCTCCTGAAAATCGAATTATTTGTGCCTATAGTGATATCGCTTGCATTCTCTTCTTAAGTCCTCAGTATATAACAGTACTTAAAAGAGGTGCCATTTTTATAACCTTCTGTCACACACAAATCTACACTCACACCAACGTTACGCAGAGACTGACCAGGTGTGTGAAAGTAGGCTGGATTTATCTTCTCTCTCAAGCTCTCATTCTTTCATTCTCCACACAACTACTTCTGTCACGTTTTTGTGCGCACGGCCAAGGACGACAGCATGAATGCCTTCGAAGAGAGATTGTCTGAAAGTGTGCGCTGCTGTCCTTATTTGTGTAATTCATCACGTAGAGACTAAGACAAAGTATTTGTAAAGAGAGACAGATCGGATTTGGAAGGCAGTGGAATGCAGCCAGTGGGATGATGCAAGCTTTTCGTCCCACCTTCTATGCGGCCATTCGGAACTCTTTTGTGTTTACGCATGGTCGGCTGACACATCGTAGAACCAAGCATACTGAGGCCTTAATCCCTCTGCCTCATCTTCATATTCTTTCTATAGCAGTTTAGGTAAAAGACGTACCACCATATTGACCAGCAATAGCGTATTTGATATAGCAAATGGTATAATTACTATGGTATAGCATAGTGATTATACCATTTGCTAGTTTCCCCATTCCCCAGTAAAGTATGTAAAAGTACAGTACATTGCATATCACATAAATACACACAAAACATGAAAGACAACTTACCACACAAACAAATGACAGACAACCATATATCACAAATCCAGACCATTAACTGTTTGTAGTTCAATCTTATTAATTTGTAGGAGAAGAGACATAAACATGTTTGTATGTGTTGGAATTATTTATCATTTTAAGGCTAGTTGGAAAAAGAGTTCCAAAACAGGCCCCACTGAAGGCGAACGAGGACATCATAGACTGGTGTCAAAAACTTTTTGTTCAGTAAATGCAATTATGGACTGCACTATTGAAGGGAAAACATTTCATCATTTTACAGCAACCAAGGTCTGGCTTAAAAGTGCTCCTAAATTTTCAAAATGTTTCAAATGGGATTGCAAAATAATCCAGTAATCACATTCAATAGTATAGTACTTCTGGGACTTTAACAGAAGGTGCTTCAGAATAATTTTGTGTCTTCTGGTACACATAAACAGGTCGTAAAACTGAGGCCTTGTGAGATGAAATGAAAGTATTCATTTTTTCCCATGTTTTTAAGTTGCCCATGATTTTTACACTGGGCCAATCCAGTGTAAAGCTCTATCTGAAAAATAAATTAGTTTTGAAATTATTACACTTTGATCTTGTTACCCTTGACATGACTAATTTTGAGGATCTCTAATTGCGCACAGTTTGCTATTTCGTTAGAATAATCCAAAAGGGTCAAGATTAACTAACTGGTGATCTGTCATATAGGTCAGAGGCTCTTGGGTGATCCAATCACAAGTGGACAGCCCTAAGTATGTCAGTTCACACCTGGCTTTAGAATGCATCTCCACATGCGTCTCCAGTGACCACTTGTGATCAGACATCACTTCCCCCTTCTCTATGTGCAAATAAACACAAAATTTTTTGTTGTTTTTAACCGGTGGGAGGCAGCAATGCATTTCCCCTGCCTAGCCTTCCGGAAATTAAAAGAAGAAGAAGAAGTTTGCAAAGACCTTGGCACGCAGGCAATATCAAATCAACACAGACTAATGACTTAGTTCATTAACTCCCGTTCAGTACAATGAATCCTGAGTCTGTGTAGATTGTCACGTGTAGAATGAACGAATGATTTGAAGAACTACTCCTCATGCTACAAATTTTTGTCCAATACTGTGCCTGTGTAGCTGTTACGTGAGAAAAACGGAACTCAGACATTATTATTGTTGAGCAATGCGCATGTGAATGGATCACTCTCGGAGTGATAATACAGACCAGGCCTATTCCTTGGTGTGGTCCAGGCAAACCAAATCGCCTTGTAGTGTTGTTACTGCAGCTGTGCAGCTATGGTGCAGCTATGGTGACAGGCTTGCTGTATAATGTAGGCTATAGCCACTTGCTATCGTAATTTATTAATTTATTTTGAAGATACCACCCATCACACACACCGTGAATTTACTCTGGTAAAATTTTGTGTTCATTGCCAGTAGCACTGTTGCTAACTTGACATGATGATTTAATTTCACCTAAAACAATAATAATAATAATAATAGTAGGATTTTTTTCACTGACACTTTGACATGTGCAGGTGTAAATAATAAAACTAAGTGTCTTCAGTTTTCCTTGTGCATGCCGACGCACTCACCTGGGACACTTGAGGCATTTAGTCCAAAGGGGGGGTATCATGGGTTAGAACCTTTTTTCGTGAGCACTCAAAAAATTGAATTAGTCAATAAAAGCGACAACATCGGTTGGGCCTGCAGCCGGGTGTAGCCTAAACGCTGTACACTGTAGGTTGGCAAATGTTGTCGCAGTTAGGACTGTTGGCTGGAAAGTGAGCTGGGACATAATAGGGTACTAATTACTGATTTTACCCTGACATTGCCAATGGTATCTACAATGATTGTGTGTGTGCATACTAACCATTTACATATATTCCAAAGCGATCACCTGCCCACTAGTTGTCCTTATCAAGTTTATCCCTAATATTTTACACCTGACCTTGTTATCTGTACATGACATATTATGGACAGGCGTAGACAGAAAACAAAAGCACGCACACTCAGTGGATTTGGTGAACAACCTAAACTAATAAACTTGCAAATTAGATTTTCTCTTTTACCTTATTTCTCATTTCCACTTGATCACATCCCGTTCACAAGATTGGGAAGTGAAAAGAATCATCTCGCCACATGTTCTATTTAAAAAAATACCAAATTATGTGTGGGAAATGGTGTTTGTTTGTTTTAGTTTTTTGAACAGATCATTTTTTTGTGCGGTTTGCGTTCATTGGACAGTTCCTGTCACGGCTCAAACTGCGGAGTAAGTTTAGTGGTCGTTGGCAGTATTAAAGAAAATAGGCGGGCAGACGGGAGAACATTTAGGGGCTGACAGCACGGTGTTCCAACAAGTGAACAGCCCTGTTCTGGGAGACTCGCAAGTGATGAGCAGCAGCTGAGCAGGAAGTATAAACAGTTAGGCTAAATGAGGGTGTGTCTGCGACTATTCACCTGTGGGACTGAAAATCAGGCTTGTGCATTGGATCCTAGATCTGTACATAAATTGCTAACATTGCTCTCATGCAATTTTGTTTAAGTAGCTGTTAGATTTTCAAATATCTCTTCATCTGCATAACACTGCAGTGATAGCATTGATAAAATCGACACTATATCATTTTATCCTGCTGTGAAGGCATTGAATGGTAGCAGCTGTTGTAGCAGTGACTCCGTTCTTAGTGCTAAACCTCTGACAAGAACCTGGTTGATCCAGCGAAATGCAGGGTGAAGATTTCTCATGTCCCAGTTGACCAAAGTAGATTATACAGACAAGTCAGGTTCTTCCACAAAAGAGATTAACAAAGTAATTACTTCTGGCATGTTCACGCCGTAACACTTTAATCTCTCCGTAACAACAGTTCGCCTCAGGAGAAAACAGAGGTTAACAAAAGCTGCTATAGTGGTTTATTTAGTCCGCTGAATCTGTGTCTCCGCTTCTTGCACAGATTGTTTGCAGATTTGATATGAAGTCCATGTGGGACAAGGACTACACTTCAAGAAGAGGATGGATCCTGAAACTAAAGAAATCTGTAAACTGTTTTTCTATTTTCCTTTATTTCCAAATATGTCTCTAATAGTCACTAGTCTTTTCAATAGTTTCACAATTTGTCACTGTTTTAACAGTTTATGAAGTAATATTGCTTTAAACAGCTTAAATGCTACTTTTGCCAAAATCTTAACAGATTTTTCTTTAAATCCAAATGTCTTAGGGGAGAGATTGTTGCTTTCAGTATGTGAATGAAAATTTACATTGCATCCATGAGGTGGAGTTGATTCTAGTTAATGTTTTTTGACCCCTCTTGACTCCGACTCCCATGTGATGCTGTGATGTTTCGAGGGTAGGTCTGGAATTCCGCTAGTTCTGAACTATTCGTGTTTGGTAAAAGTTCACTACTAGCAGAACTCGGATTTGCTCCCGACTGCCGACGGGAATCTCCATGACCACCATGACCAGGGGGACCAGGGGTTTATACACTCGCCTTTTGAGTAGCAGGTGGTCTACATGTGTAGTGACAGCTACTGACAGTAAATAGTTACACTGGTGTGAGCTGAACCGAGCCCACGTTTGCCACTCATATGGTCTCGTGTTCATTTCACATTAGGTAATAATCCTACTCTCAGATTTGTGGGTGTATGTTGTTGAGGGATGTTGTAATGACCAGAATGTTCTTGTTTTCCCTTTGTCTTTCCCTGCAGCACAGAAAACCCAGAGGCAATGTTCTACTAATACTTCTAAGTATTGATTTGACTCATTTTCATCTCTTGACATGTCAAGAATTTCACAATTTGTAATAATAATGAATTGTGTGAGCATGTATGCCCTTTCCGTGATGAACATATAGGCAATAGTTGGTTACAGTACTCACATTTGTTTTCTATAACATGTTTAAATAGTTTAGATTTTTCAAATAAAATAGTGAAATGTACACAGTATTATTCAAACTGAGTTCATGCCTTTTCCCCTTTATTGTATAGATGATTCCACGCCAATACTTGTGTGAGTGCTCACACAGAGGTTAATGGGTGAACCTATTCAGCAAAACCCTCTTTAGCTCAGTGTGTTAAAGCATTTTAAACCAAAAAGTGCATATAACTACTTTAAACTGTGAGACATTTAGCATAATATTGATCCATTCTATTTCTGTAGCCCTTTCATGCATCAAATTGGACCCAGGCTGAAAATTATTTTTGCATCGTGTGCATGTGTGTGTGTGTGTTTGTTGTCCACCAAGTTAACCACTGATCTCTGCAAGCTAAATCCTTTAAGTCCCTGCTCGGTGAGTAAACTAGTGAACTGTGGACCTGCAACATGTTGTAGGTAAGAGGTAAGAATGACTGACAGACTGGATTGAGTCTGGCTGTGCGTTTCGATTAGATGGATGACCTCAAAAATAATTATATATATATATATATATACATATATATATATATATATATATATACACAGTATATATATATACTGTATATATAGAGAGAGAGAGAGAGAAAGAGAGAGAGAGAGAAAATATAGGCATTGCTGTACTATACTATAAAATACACCCCGTGACAAAATTTCCACCACACATGGCAACTGCCTTGTTCTAGGTTTTCAAGTATGCCGCCATCTGTAGGCTGAATGTTGGACTTGTCTACATCTTTTACACCACAGGTGACATCTGATAGTGTGTATACTTTTGAATTAATTGATTGACAATGCAGAAGAAAATGGTGCTTTTTTACAGATTTGAAAGACCTTATTTTAGACAAATTGATGGTCAGATAAAAACCCGCTAAAAAAGTGTTCACATGGCACAGGTCAGCCAACAGAGTGTTTATGATCTGAATGTTTTTTCTCCATAAAACCTGGTGGAGGCCGTCTTTGAAATTCCTCACAGTGTCAGTATATCAAGTGCAATTCCTTTAGTGTTGAATAATGTCCTGCTGGATATTTACATAGATGTTCTAAAGTACATATATACTGAAAATGTCAATATGTTTTGTATAGTATATTTTCCTCATGCGCTTGGATGTCATGCTGTTACTTTAAAATTTAAAATTTTACCACAAATTCTTTTGCTACCTGGAAGTAAATGTTGTTGTTGTTGTTTGAGGGCTCTATTGAGCACTAAAATGAAATCAGGGAGCATAAATAAAGCAGAAAAATGGATTTGGCTTGGCCCTTTTGTCAAAGTGGTGCAAAAAACAAAACAACACATATTTTTACATACCAGTTAGAGCAGGGTATGGTATTGCTTTGTTTGTCTTAGTTATTACAGTGTGCTCGTTGCTTCAGTGAGCAGGGCACACACCAGTGCAAGACTATATACATTTCATTTACTGGGACAATACTGAATTGCATACAGTATGTGGACCTACATCCCACTGATCTCACAGGCCCAGCTATCTGGTGGGCTGATCCCAGAGTGTTTCCACAGAGTTAGCCCACGTTGTCAGTAATTGTTTCTCGAGCACCTATAGAAGTAAACCAGGCTGTACTGATTACCCCAGGCTTGATGTTATGTCTCTTGGTACATCATCAACATTTTGCCAACACGGCGTCCTTGTTTATTATTTTTAGAGGTATTCTAGTCTTTTAGAGGAGATTAGTAAAGTTGAAACTGAGCATATGTGTCGCAATAAAGCTGCCTGACAAGGGTGATATAAAGGGGAAATTAAGGTTGACAGCTAAACAAAATAATGTGCTAAAGGAACATCTAAAGAAACATTTATACAACACGAGAGAAAGGTTCAAATAATACGAACAATATTATCAAATAGATTTAATTAACTGTGAAAAAAGTGTTGTCAGTGTTTGCAAAGACCCATAAAACTACAATTTGGAATATTTAGGTTACAATCAGTGGATTGCTTTTACAATATATGTCTTTTTGTGCTCATTTAAAATCATTAATAGTAACGAAATTAACCTGACTGTCACCACAGTGCATTTTCAAATTCCTCTGTAAATATTCACGTTACTTCGACCGTATACAGTCCAAGCCAGTGAACGTGTTGGTTTACAGTATAAACAGCACACAGACACTATATACATGTTTGTATTTTTTATTTTTTTAATTTTTCACTTTGCAGATTATTTATGATTTCTTATTTGAATTGCAACATTGCATTCAAAATGTTTTCATGTGACAAAACACAGAGACATTTATTGTTATTTACAATTCACAATCATTAGTGGCCGAGAAGTCAGCAAGTCTTGATGTTCACTCTAAGCGGGGCTGACTTTGGAGACTTCGGTCACTGACTGTGTTGATGAGGATTCCTCACCTCCACCCATCCCCAGCATCGTCATCATGCATGAACGGAACTTAAAGGGGGAAAACAGATCACTGACTTAGTTAAAAATGACATTGATTCTGTTGATCAGTCAATCATCTCCACAGCGAAAAGTCTCTGAAAGGTCTGGCATCTAGCTCCTTATTCTTATCACCATGCATAAAGAGAACTGAGGAAAAACTAAGCTTTACTTTGGCATCTAAATATCTAAATATTTCAACACATAGAGGCTGTAATTTACATCCCAGTGCTGGCGAGGTGGATACATGACTGGTGTAAGATTTGTAGTTAAGGTGCTGTAAAGATTTGCAGAAGTGAGCAATAATCATATCAATACAGTACAGTACAGCCTGGGTTCAAAGCTTGTGCACATCAAGTCATTGATGTGCATAAGCGGTCTGTTAAAAGCTAAGAGGAGGAAACTTTAAGATTATGTAAGATGGGTCTCTTATGTATGACAGTCATGGCCACACTTTGTTAACAAATGAATAGATCCTTTGTTGTTGTGTGTTTTTCTAAGAAAAAGCAGTTTGATCTCCTAACCAATTTTTGTCAGTATACATCACTATACATTTCTCTTTTCAGAATGTAAATAGTTATTGGAAATGTCATATATTGCTAATTTGTGATTTTTTTAAAAAGTAAAGGGAAGGGAATGGTTTCAAGTCCTGCTGTTAGTTTGTTTCAGACTTCAAATGCACTGTAACTGCAAGGCTACCTGGTGAAATGTTCTCAACTATCCTCTAAATAAAGAATTGGAATAAAGAAAGTTAGATACAGTATGAACAGACCTTTGGCTACGTATTTTGGTTCCACCGCTGTCCTTTAGACACATGAATAGATTTATAATTAGCTAAATATGTCTTGTAAACTAACATGGTATCACACACGGCATAACCTCTATGCTGAAAATAGTGAAAATACGCATTTTATTTGAACAATTTCATAATTTTTATGAACATATCTATTTAACTCTAATGTTTCTGTAGTAATCATGTCATTAATAGCCTTGTGAAAACTCACACACAGTTCATTGTTCTTTGATATCCTTTTTGTATTAATGATTCTAAACACATCATGTTAACAACCATTGTTACATTTTACAATAAGAAAACGTTATTAAGTCCTAAAATAAAAAGATGATGTTGTAAAATAAAGTCAACTCATGCACCTCAGACTGAGCTCTCATACATAATATACAAGTATAAGATAATAAGACTACTAAACACACAAAATATAACTATTTCAATACATCTTCAGCCCAATGGGTTAAGGCCCCAAACGTTTGCTGGGTTCAGTGTCAGCTTCTCTCAACAGTTGTCCCACACACATAGTAAGTGCATTCCTTTTCACATCAGTCATTCACTAAAATGTTTAACCAACCTGTTTATTGAAGAGAATATAGATAATTGGGTTGTAGACTGCAGAGCCCTTTGACAAGCAGGAAGGTATGGTCGCCAGTCTCAGGTCGAATGATTGCCCACGGTTATTCACAATCCAAAGGGCAAAGGAGGCATAAGGCAACCAGCACACCAGGAAGCCCATCACCATCAGGACCACCATCTTGGTCACCTCCTTCTCTGCCTTCTGGGTGGAGGCGGACTCAGATTGGGCCTTTGCTGCCTGTTGAGGAAAAGAGGAGCGTTGGGTGAAAGACTGCAGTACCACTGGTGAGTGCCGTGACTGCACGTATACACTTGTTTCCTGATACATTGGTTGAGTTTGTATTTTGATCTTAGAAATCTGAACCCTACCTGTCACTGATGGTTCAGCATCATAGGGGACAAGTACATATATTGACTCTTAAAATAATTTAAAATCAGTTTTGCTTTCAGCTAAGTCAGTTGGATGACTTAGATTTGTACTAATAAACATTGGCTTTGATAATAAGAGGATGTGCACTTAAAGATAAATGTTACTCAATCTTGAGATGACTTTTTTTGTGTCACATGTTAAAATTCTGTCGATTCAAAAAGAAAGACTAACAAAAAAAACAAAGTAACTACGTTTGAAGAAAAACAGGGAAAATAGGGAGTGCTGCACTCGGTCAAGATAGTCAATAGAGTTCATAATATTGCAGGAAGAAGCAAACAAATAAGGTGCTCTTCAAGAATAGGAATAGGAATAAAAATACAATGACTGTCCAGCTTACTAAGAATGAAAGTCTGTGGTGTGGTAAGCGGTCACAAAAGGAATCCGAGGCGATCTCATAATGAATATAATTCAATTCAAGTCAGTTTTATTTGTATAGCGCCATAGCATAACAAAGTTATCTCAGGGCACTTATTCATATACAGCAGGTCTAGACCGATTCTTTATGTGCAGAGACTCAACAATTACCACCATGAGCAGCACTAGGTGACAGTGGCACTCCCTTTTAAAAATCCTTTATCTTCAAGGATAGCGACAACGGTTGACTACATTAGAGGTTTATGTTGTGTAGTTTAATGTGATTTTTTTGGGGAGATTTCTTTGCCTCACCATTTTCATTGTAATGAGGAGCTGGCCGTAGCAGAAGGTAATGGTGGCGAAGGGAACAGCAAAGCAGAAACCGAAAAGGAACCACACGTAGGACTCATTGTTGTATTTGTTGTTTGTGGTGTACCAGTCTGGACCGCAGGAGCACTGCAGGCCTTCTGGGATATACCTGGAGAGGTAACCACAAGTGCATTGAGTGTGCGCTCATGCTTTCTCATTCGATGAGATGAGTGTTGGTGTGTTGGTTGCTTTCTGTTGCTTACCTGCTCCAACCGACCAACGGAGGAACTGAGGCCGTCAGTGCAAACACCCAAGTGAATAAGCAGCAAGCTAACGCATGGTCAGGCTTAAAAATAAAGTTACCAAGTGGCTTGCAGATGACCAGCCACCTTTCAAAAGCTATCACAGCAAGAGACCACAGGCCTACCATACCTGGAATAACAGACACAGACAGATAATTTAAAAGCTTTTTAAGTCATTACGGATAAGTCCAGTAATAGAAAGTAAAGCACAAATGGAATTACTTTGTTTCAAAACTTCAGATTAAATCTTACCACCAAGCGTAGCCAAAAAACCTTCAACCTTGCATGCTAGTGGTCCGAAGATGAAATATCTGGATGTGAAAGAGCAGCAGGCAGTGAAGGAGCCCACACAGGACACGAGAAGGTTTGCCACGGCCAAGTTGACCAGGATGTAGTTGAGGTGGGACCGGAGCTTCTTGTATTGGATGGTGCAGCCAATGGTGAGGGTGTTAATGCCTGTGCCAACCACGAATATGAAGAACATGAATCCTGCCATGGAGTAGAACATGGCAAAGCCCCCTAAGTGGTCCTGAGGAACTAGGAAAGGACTGAGTGACGTGATGTTGTCGGAGTCCAGAGGGACTGGGATCCAGAAGTCCTCTGGCAGCTCCATGCCACGAGTTACCCTCATTTAGCCCTTTTTATATGACTATTAATCCCACTCCTTGTTCCTGTTTCTTTACCTATATCAAATATATCATATACTAAAAATAAAGAATAGGAATTTTAAGAGACAGACAGTCTGCGTCCAAAATGTCTCTAATGTCAAATGTCAATCTTCTGTGGAGGACTGACTTTTATAAAGCGCCCCAGGGTGCCACTCATCCCCATTAAAGCTCTGACATCACAGCTTGCGTGAAGGGTTGAGAACGACTTCTTCTGCCACACGTTCACAGAAAACAGCTTGCTGCCTCGTGCAGCAAATTTAATATTACGTGTTACTGTCACTGGAAAATATGCACACAATGATGCTTATCTAATTGCTGCTAAAGAGACACCGTAGCTCTTTGAGGTTGTTGTTTATGGTAAATAAGACAATGATGCAACTAATTCAATTCAATTCAATTCAATTTTATTTATATAGCGCTATATCATAACAGAGTTATCTCATAGCACTTGTTAATATAGAGCAAGTCTAAACCAACTCTATATGTATAGACCCAACAA
>JAVQJF010001780.1:0-29781 GCA_036023855.1 Gadopsis marmoratus
TGAGAGAGAGAGAGAGAGAGAGAGAGAGAGAGAGAGAGCGAGAGAGAGAGATAGAGCAAAGATGTAGTACAAGTGTAGGGATATTGGCCATTGTTGGGATCTCCATCACCAAACTAGAAAATTTGATTATTTGCGGGGGTTTTTTTTTTTTTTTTTGATTCATATCATTAAAAAAGGTACAATCCGCAATCCAAATGTAAACTGTACTGGAACCTGCCATCACTCTCAAATGGGCCTACGTCTCTCTAAATACAGGAAGTCAAAACTCAAAAACAAATGAAATCAATCGATTAATCATTTCAGTACTTTTTCAAGCAAACATGCCAACAATTCTGTGGTTCCAGCGTCTTCGGTGTGAGGATTTGCTGTTTTTCTCTGTTGTATATTAGAGTGGTAAATATGTTGGTCAGACAAAACAAGACATTTAATGACGTCGCCCTGGGCTTTTGGGGAAACGCTGATGGACATTTCTCACAATTTTTTTGATACAGACTAAACGACTACTCGATTAACCTTGGAAATGACCAGCAGATAATGAAACAAAAACTTTAATAATCCTTACTTACAGCCCAAATATGATGTTGAGTAATGTATTTAGTTTTTATAATATCTAACCAAACAGCAGTAAAACAGTTGGGAAAACCACAAATAAAATGTTTCATCACATGTACACAGTTGTTGGTCAAACATATCAGTTAATATAAGAAGACATCACTTTATGTAGAATTCAGCATAGATTCGTGGATGAAAATAATGTCTGTGAATATGTTGACAACACACGCCCACTCCAGTTTAATTACGTTGGTGAATCAAGTTCTACCGCATTTTAAGGTGTGTGCGGTGCAGGCTCAGCTTGAGATAATGATGTCAGCGCAAGCTTCCTTACTACAAGCACTTGACTAAGACCCATGTCGATCACTGTCCAACTGCTCCTTCGGGTTAACACATGAAGCTGGTGGCAACAACACTTCCTCCCAACGTAAACGTCAAGCTGTAAAGTTGCTGAGTTTAGAAATAGCTTCCGATTAAGACCTACAAGGTAAAGTTCTCATTAGAGCGAATTAACGAATTGACCAAAGCATTTAAAAAAGGCTTTCGACCACATCTCGCGGTCATCATCAGCAGATTAGTTCAGTTGCCATGGAAATGTGGGCGGTCAAACCTTTCCGTGATTCTGAGCACCAGCTAGGACTTCTCATCTATATGCTGACTTAATTGTCAGTATTTGTAACCTTGGAAACAGCCGCTGACATACAGTAGCAATCTCAACTCAAGGGCCACTGTTCTGGAGCTTACAACCACATCACACTGCCATCATCAGCAGTATGTTTCAGTATGTTTTCTGGTGAGAAAAACAACATGGATGTGAAGTCCTATGGTCAGAATTAGGGAAGGTTCGAGCATCTACATGTCCATGGCCACTGCAAACTCAGTCTCTTCACGAGGACCTTGTGATTTAATCAAAAGCTCCAGGACAAGCGAGTGGACCTTGAGTTGAACTGTAATATCAGGTTAAAAATTGGTGCTTGACCTTGGAAACAGCAATTAAGAAAACATTTCCACCACAAGGTTAATTTAGTAGCTGCTCATGGAAATGTAGATTTTAAAGTGAATAAAGTTTTTAATATTGTGCCACACAGTTATGTCCAGCTCGCACTGTCTTACAAGACCCAACTGATTTATATAAGCCAGGTCCAGAGGGCTGCACTACATTTTAAAACAACACTACAAAAAAAATCTCAAATTTAAGAAAACCTATTTGAGTTAAGGGGTTTGGACCATCACGTTTACAACTAAATCTATAAATCACATGTACTGTATGATACCGGAGAAGTCAAAATAAACACTAATTAAATAATTCATCTTGCCTTGTTTTCCAGTCCTTTATACAAATGCAGCAAACACTTCAAAATTGAAACGCGGCTCCAGAGTTCAGGGTTTTGGTTGCATGGAAAATAGCACAGTACAAAAATATCTCCATTTGTTTCTGATCATGGTAAGGACTCTCGTTGGCTTAAAAATGAGGTTCAACGGTTCATTCGTGACCTTGGAAACTGCAGTTTACAAAACAATCTCAAAAGATCCATTTAGCAGCAATTCTCTTTATTGTGGAAAGATTCAGGAAAACTTACTACATGAATCTGCGGTACGGCTGTTTCCTCAAAAGTTCTCCTTCGGAAACAGCAGTTGAGGAAGCAGTCATACCACAAGGGCCACTTTAGTAGCTGTTCTGGAGCTTTGGAATCTGAAGCAGATCATTGCAGAATAGAGTACAAAACGGTGAAAAAAAGAGCTGAGTATTGATGACTTCTTATGTGGCCAGAGGCATAGCGGTGCCCTTCAATTTTAAATCTCAAGCTAAACCTTTGCGCCATGTCGTTTATTCCTGACTTTGAAAAGTCAAGCAGTTGAGGAATCATTTAGCAGCTGTTCAATTTATGATCGAAAGGCTCCTTATCGGACATGGCGGTGAGACGGTTTTGTCAGTGATTTACCACGATGTGTTGGAATGTTAATAATTAAATAACTAATAATAGGTCATTAAAAGATAATTAAACGGAGCATTTCAGATTAGCCACCCCCTCTACCCAACTGATGGGCTCCTTACAAAAAAAAAACTGCATGCTTTACTTTGAAGGTTACGCACCACACTTCCTGTACCGTTCTCGCTCCCTCCGGCTAGCTTGCCGTTAGCTCCGTGTAGGCCGGGACTCTTCCTGTCAATCTGTCCAATCAGAGTTAACTGACAAGGTGGAAGCTGGCTGCTACGTCCTCACACAAAAACTGTGTGTGTGTCCGTCAAAGTTGTGGCGTGGAGACGTCCAGCGAAGAAGCCGTCAACTTTGGCGAAGTTCCTTCTGGTGACGACGGAGTTGTTGGAACTTTGCGACACCAAGATAATGTCCCCCCGGCGGCTGGAGGCGACACGGTGCGGGAAAACAACCCCACACGGTGGCTTCGTGCCGCGACATGTTTGAGTGTCAGAACCTGCTGTGAAGCCGACCGACGGCCGCCGCCGTGTAACATCGCTAGCAATGCCACGCAGGCAGCTAACTCCTCCAAAGAAAAGAAAAGTTTGCCTCCAACTCCGAAGTGGCCCACACAGTGCGACACTTTGACATTTTCAGGACCTTCCTTCCTTCCTTATTTATTTATTTTTTTTGTTGGTAAAACGCGTTTAGAATGACGAAGGTCAGGAGGTACCTGAGGGGCAGCGGGAGGGTCCTCGCGTTTGTGTTCGTCGCCTCCGTCGTGTGGCTGCTGTTCGACATGGCCGCGCTCCGCTTGTCGATAAGCGACGTGAACAGCCAGCTGCTGGAGGAGCAGGTGATACGAGAGCGGGCGCTGTTCAAGCAGCGGCCCAGGGCGACGCAGCCGGCGAAGAGGGGCTTCAAACACCCGGTTCAGGAGGTGGACTTTGATGTTACGCGCGCTGGGAAAGGAGCACTCGGCGCGAGCGTCGACCTGGCCCAAGTGTACAGGCGGGGGGGGGGCGAGGAGCAGGGCCACGTGTTGGAGGATGAAACGATGGAGCCTCTTCATCACCGGGGAGATCCTCTTACCAGGACGGACCCCCCTGCTGGACATGTTGTGTCTGGACGTCAGGAAAGCGCCACAGCGAAGGAGGCTGCACCTGCGAGGAAAGGGACACTGTTAGAGAAAAGTAGAGCAGTCGGTGGCTCTAATAAAGTGTTGATGCCTGTAGCAGGGGCTAATGTTTCCCAAGGGTCACCTGGTGCTCCGCTGCCAACCTCAAAGAAGGGGTTGGTTAAGGCTGGAGATGCTTCACACAACGCTCTGGCCAGCAGCGATTCAAAGACAACCGAGATGGATGAGACTGAAGCAAACGTGAGCCGGCCTCAGGCAAAGGAGACGCACCCCGTTGAAACAACATCGAAACCTCCCGACAAGGATGCAACGGGGAAGGCGGGGAATGTTAAAGCAGAGGACAAACATCACGTCGCAACGGTCGCCAAGAGCGATCCGAACGCGGCGCAGGAAACCCCGAAGCCCGCAGTCGAGCTCCACGCGGGGGAGGATAACGCCACCGCTGTCAGGAAAGCGGGCGTCCACAAGGTGCTTTCTCTGGATGTCACTCACGCTCCCAGAGATGCCAAAGCGGTGGGCCAGTTCGGTCAGGCGGTGGCCGTTGCCAGTAACAAAGACGCAGAGGTGAGGAAGAGATGGCACGAAGGGCATTTTAATGTCTACCTGAGTGACCAGATCCCAGTGGACCGTGCCATCCCAGACACCAGGCCCGATATGTGAGTCCCTCCTGCACATTTGACCCCTCAAACTGCCGTGATTGCCAAGCTGAATGCCTCCCTTTTTTGTTGTCTTGCCGTGTGTTTTGCAGGTGCGCACAGAATGTGGTCCACGATGACCTGCCGTCCACCAGTGTGATTTTCTGCTTCGTGGATGAGGTGTGGTCCACGCTGCTCCGCTCTGTGCACAGTGTGCTCAACAGGTCTCCACCACACCTCCTCGAAGAGATCATTCTGGTGGACGATTTCAGCACCAGAGGTAACGGTGTCCTCAATCTTACAACTATATTGAAATGCCTTGCAGCTGCAGCTCTGTCTTTTTCATGAAAATTATGATTCTTTTGTTTATGTGCTTTATTAGATTTGAATTCATTTGAGTTAAAAAAAGGTTAGTGTGACTTAAGCCCCCCTCTTTGATACTTTTGATACAATTTTTTTGTATGGCTTTAATAAGGGTGCTGTCTTAATTTAACATCAGAGCCTGGGAGAAACCAGATTTCTGTTTTTAGATGACAGATGGTTGGTTTTTTACTTGCATAATTGACCAACGTTGAGAACGCCACACAGCGAGGTGGAGACCAATGTGAGCTTCAATGCAAGTCAACCAAAACACCTTGCACAACTCCAGTGTGTTGGAGAACAGGAGAGGAATGATGCAACATGTTTTAACCATGATTTACATAAATACATAACAAACAAATGTGTATTTAGAGCTGTGCCTTTTTTAGTAATATAATGTTTGTCAGAGTAAAAAAGTCCTCCGCTATTATTATTTGGTTTGTGGAAGTTTAAGTTTTAACATGTTGTAGGTCTTTTCAAGCCATATGCACTCTTGTCTGCTGTCCGTGTTATAAAATCACATGTTGTCTTTTGTTCTGGCAGACTATCTGAAGGAGCAGCTGGATGCCTACATGTCCCAGTTCCCCAAAGTGCGAATTGTCCGTCTGAAGGAGCGACAGGGCCTGATCAGGGCCAGGCTGGCTGGAGCTGCTGTAGCCAAAGGTAAATAACCACTGCTATGTCTTGTCTTCTTTAATGTATGGTTTATTTATTTATATATGTGTGTCTGTGTGTGTGTGTGTGTGTGCGCTCAGACTTTGTAATCCTAAATGTTACACTAAAAACACACAGTGTGTCCTTTGGGGAGAGGGCGATTTAAAGGCTGAGCCTGTATTTATGTGACAACTCCTGCTGAGTCATTTGCTCGTATTATTCAATCAGCAGCTGAGTGTTAAAGTTGGAACATGTTCTCTCAGGAAGAGAAAAATGCACATGAACAGTGTAATCCTCACTTTGTGGTTTAGTGAATAACACAGAATGGGTTTTATCTCGGGTCTAGTCATCGCTGTTTCTGAACCTTCACACAGAAAAATGCATTTTAAATGGATCAAAATTACAGAAAGTCTGTGATCCAGACTCTATCTTGCAAATCCAAACTGCTTATGATTTTGCTGCAACCACATTTGCACGCATTTTACTCAGATGTTTGCATGCTGTGAAAGTTTATACATGGAATAGTCTTGTAACAAATACTCTACTGAAACATGAGAACAGCAACTTTGAAAAGTTACTGCACATTATTTTTCTGTAGAATCCCACCAACACTGTCACCTGCTCTACCATATACTACTAGCATGGGTAGCATTATAACATGCATTAACAACAAGGTCTTTGATGTGTGTAACAAGGGTTGCACTGTTAAAATGTAGATGGGCCTATTTGTTTAACTGCAGCAGGATGTTTGCTTTCCACTAATGTAGGTGAGGTTCTTACCTTCCTGGACTCCCACGTTGAATGTAACGTGGGTTGGCTGGAGCCGCTGTTGGAGAGAATCTATCTGGATCGCAAGAAGGTTCCCTGTCCAGTTATTGAAGTCATCAGTGATAAGGACATGAGGTGACTCAACACTGCCATATTTGAGTAACGTGCAAAGCCGTACATGTGATGTAATCATGTTTTTTACGTTGAATGTCGTCATATGTTGAATGCTTGATAGAGCAAAACATCAGGAAATGTCATTGGGGCTTCTGTTCTGGCTCTTCCTCCTCAGTTATATGCTGGTTGACAACTTCCAGAGAGGTATTTTCAAATGGCCTTTGGTGTTTGGTTGGAGCGCAATACCAGAGGAGTACATTAAGAAAAATAACATGACCATCTCAGATCCCATCAGGTACCTAAACAGTCCTTTTTCATATTTTGTTGTTATTTCTGCTGCATTTTTATTTATTCATTGTATCTCACAGATGTCCAGTTATGGCTGGAGGCCTTTTCTCCATCGACAAAAACTACTTCTACGAGCTTGGTTCCTATGACCCTGGCCTGGATGTGTGGGGTGGGGAGAACATGGAGATTTCATTCAAGGTACATCGCTCATCTAATTCGGACATGAATATTGGCCATAGGTGTTTGGGAACTTCCCAGAACTCTCGTATGACTCCTTGTCCTACACGTTGCTGTTTGAACAGATCTGGATGTGCGGAGGGGAAATCGAGATCATCCCCTGCTCTCGAGTGGGACACATCTTCCGAGGACAGAATCCTTACAAATTCCCCAAAGACAGGCGGAAGACCGTGGAGCGTAACCTGGCGAGGGTGGCAGAGGTGTGGCTGGATGAGTACAAGGACCTTTTCTACGGACACGGCTACCACCACCTGCTGGACAAAGACATTGGCAACCTCACCGAGCAGATTGCGCTGAGAAAGAGGCTCAAATGCAAGAGCTTTAAATGGTACCTGGACAATGTGTATCCAGATATGGATGCTTCCTTAGTCAAAGCTGAGGGCCTGGTATGTAGACCTTTGTTTAAATTTCCCTAAAAGATCCCTTTAAAAATGAAAGCTTGTTATGCTTTCCTCCCATGAAGCTATTGTTATCTCTGCTGGGAACTCCTTAACAAAATCGTCCCAAACAGAGACTGTGATTGGGCTCCTTTTGGAACAAAGAATAGCGGTATTAAAGTCTGTCAGGATTCTTTGAAGGAAATGAGAACAGCAACAAGGCTAACTAAGTGAACAGATGTTTGCAGTGCTGCTGTTTCTCTTCTGTGAGATTTTAATCATCACATTTTTCCTTGTAGGTCTTTAATCAAGGCTTAAGAAAATGCCTCTCTCTGCAAAAAGGCTCTCTGTTGTTTGAGAGATGTGATCTCAGCAAGCAGGTGGGTTTATTTGACTGCAAAATGTTTCTTACATTTTTCAACGTGTTTCTGAGGAAAATATACACATATTGTAAGAGGTTTGTCCTCGGGACTATGGTAATTATGGGGGGAAATAACAAAAATGGATCAGTCTGAGTATAAGACAGGACACAAGCCACGATAAACAAGGGTGGAGTCCAAGACCGAGACCAAGCCTTTCTAAATGTGGCCTTTTAGGATTCAGAGCAGCCCCACTGAGCCATCTTTCACAATCTTCATTTTTCATGGCATGTAATTACATCCTTGTCACTCTTCTCTCGCTCTCTCTCTTCCTCTCTCATATTCAGAGTCAGCACTTTAATTACACCTGGGTGAGGCACGTTCGCCAGCAGGATCTATGCGTCGTTCCCCAAGGCAAGGGCACTGGCATTGCTTTACAATTATGTGACAATACCAAGCCTGAACTCCGCTGGTTCCACAAATCCTCCAGCTCCACTCTGGTAGGTTGACGCTGGGTGTGCAGCTTTCTTGGTTCATTATCTTTGGTTTTCTCTGTCATTTTAGAACATTGCAGTCTCTTTAAAGCGAATTTCAAACAGCACCGGCCTGCTTTAGATTCACTAGAAGCAAAATGTTGCTGTCAGTTGCAAATCAGTGTAGTACAATCAAAGAGTGTTTAGAGGCTACAGCTTTTCTTTAATCATATTTCCTGTTTTGTCTTTGTGAAGGCGGAGCACTTCATTGCAGAGCTTGTTTCCCACCACATGTGCCTGGAGGCGGGGCCTCGGGGTGACGCTCTTCACCTCAACCCATGTGAACCCAGAAACGCCTTCCAAAAGTGGCAGTTCACACATTACTATGCTCAGTGATGAGCCTGAAATCAGTTTCACGTGTCAAACGTGCACTGCGGAGAGCTTCAGTGGTTTCACGGTACAGTACGTACGGCCTGTGGTCCAGCCTCAACACGCGACTGTCCAGAAAGCATGAGAAGTACTTTTGGTCGCAGTAATATGTGTAGTAAAGCGGAGGGTGTGGGGATGTGCAATGATTCTAATATCCTTTTTATTATATCAGCATGGACTGACCTTGAATTTAAACACTCGTGCCTGAGGAAAGGGAACATCTCTGTTTTTATGAACATTTGGACCGGCGTTTGCTAATTTTAGGAAAGATCATCTACACTGGCATTTGGAAGAAAAGACCTAAGGGGTTTCAAGTGAGTGTCTGTGGAAGAACACTCCATCTGATAAGTTCCTGAGCACAACTTGTCATTTCACTGCCAAAGATAAACAGTGCCTCATAGATATGAAATGTAAAAAGTGATTTTCTTTATTGTGTTTGCTCTGCTGGGACCGACTGAGTTTAATTGCATGTAACGTAGAATTGATTAATTCGTATAAAACACGTTTTTGGTGAGACGTCATCTTTTCTAGATGTAATGTAGATAATCATGCGCTTTATGTTTGAGGCACTTGGGTGAAACGGCTGCTTCTCTGGCGTTGAATGCTGCATTTTTAAGGTGTAGGTTTTGTTGTGAAAACTGTCCCCTTTTTGTATGAATTTCTTCCTGTCACTAGAGGGAAGTGTTGGTTCAAACACTCGGTATGTGTGTGTGTGTGTATAGTTTGTGACCTGTTATCAAACTTTTTTTAACCACGTATTGATGGAAATGCATTTTCTGGAACGGCTAAAATAAAGATACAGATTAATAGCATGCATCTCTTTATTATTTTAGTCTTATCCACTAGCCATTAAGACGTGTACATATGTTTAGTTAATCACTCAAATACTTGCCCTAATAGTTTCATTAGTCAGTCTCACTCCCAGAGGTTAAGATATTGACGCTCTTAATACCAAACAACATCTTACTTATTATAGCTTGTGGGATTATAAAGCCCTGAGCTTCTTATTTATTTAATCTGCTGATAAAATATCTGCCTCACATAACAAGATGTGTTCATCCTAAAACCATCAAATGGAAAACATGAAGTACCTCTTGCATATGAGATGGTTGTTACGAGCTGCTCTCCAATCAGATACATCACAGCAAATAAGAACTCTTCATTAGAAATCTTGTAAGGTTTTTGTGACCTGGAGAGTTACAGAAGACAAAATACATTTTTGAACAAACAAATATGTAGACTGTCATATGGCATAGATGTAGAATCAGTCTCCTTTAATGATCATTTTCCTGTTATGGATCATGTCCAGCAGTTCCTTTGTCCTGAAAAGGGGCACACTTCTCTACAAATTCATTATCATGTACTCAAACTCCTCTATCTTCTGGCGGGTGTTGCCTCTGCGGATCTTGCGGTAAGACACGGTGCTGTATTTGGAGGAAGTGAGGTGGTTGTAGGATTTCTGGTGGTCGTCGCTGTGACTGGATTTATTCGGCAGGGGGAGGGTGGAGTAGCCCAGACCAGAGTTTTGATGAAACCCCGGAGGGCCGTGGAAGTTGTGGTCCTGCTCCGGTTCCTGGTCCACCTGAAGCTGCCCGTCACCGGATAGCTTGAGTTCAGCAGTAGACATCTGCTCTGGGACTTCTGCCTCCCCATTCAGCCTTGTTACATCAAAGGGTTCAAGATCTAGCACCACTTCTTCCTCTTCAACTGGTAGATTCACTGAAAAGAAAAGGAAGGGAAAAGTCATTTTTGCATTCTGTAAACAAAAGCCTCCCTTCAAACATAACACTACCAAATTCCTCTTACCTTTTCTTGCTCTTGCTGATTTATTTAGCTCAGGCTGTGTTTGCATGTCTGCAACTGTGCAGTTTAGTGGCAGAAACTCTCGACGGCTTAGTTTAGACCGTGCTCCTGCAGGATCTGACTGATCCGTAGGTTCAGTTTCTGATGTCTGCAGCTTTTGGCGTTCCTCTTCTTGTTCAGTCAAAATGACCTGCTGAGTCACTTCCTTCTCCATCTCTGACTTTTCATTCTCAATAATGTATTCCTCTCCTGGATCATCCTCCCTCTGTGGGATTGGTTCATCTGCTGCCTCACTGCTGACGAGATGCTCGCACTCGCTGTCACCAAAATCACAAGACGTGGTGTTTTCTTTTATGTCCTGATGAGCTTGGTCCTCATCACTGTAGAACACTGAGTCATCGCCCTCCTCCATTGACCACACGTCGCTTTCTTCAATGATCTCTAGTACCTGGGATGCCAGTGCATCTTCTGCTTGGAGCCTCTGGGCCTTTGGAGGCATTGTGCTCTTCTCCATCAGTCTGTCTTTCTTTCCCCTTGTGATACTGAAAAGAGTCAAGCTCCAATGCTCTGTTTTTATAGATTATTCGTTGAATCAAAATGTAAGCAACCTCAGACTTTGCATTGTCATGTCGTCCACTCCAGAGTTACCAGAATACTCGTTCTTATCCTACATTGTCCAAGATGGAAGAAAGAATCCATCCTGTCTTCCAGTCAGCGGTGCAAGGCCAAGCTCTCTAGTGCAAGTAGTACCATGTAAGTCTGTGTACGTGTCGAATCACTGAAGAACAGGGGTTTTGTTGTGGCCCCAACAAAGACTCTTTGTGACCCCGGCATCTGCATATGAATTGATTGTCCACATTCTTTAATAATCTCTGCTGGGTGACCACCTTCAACCTGTAGCATTTTGAGTCTGGATTAACATTATGCTACTTCATACTTCTACTCCACTACATTTCAGAGAGAAATATTGTACTTTTTACTTCGCTACATTTATCGGACAGGACTATTATCACTTTTTACTTTTCAGTTTACCATTTTACATTAAAGCCATATGATAAGTCCATAAAATACGACACATTGTTCGATTAAACCAGAGGTTCCCAAAATGTTTGGCTTGTGACCTCCTGCAAAAAACTGTCTTGTTGGGGCTCCTTGTCACGTTTCAGGAGCCGGATTCACAAACATTCTGAGAATACTCTCAGAGAGCTCCTAACAGAGCCTAAACATATCTAGCAAGGAGTCTTAGCTTAGGAGTGATTTAGTAACATTCTCAAAGTACTGTGAGCAAGGAAGGGACGGAATCATTTACCTTAGTGAGGAGGTGTGTTTGACCCCGTTGATAGGTATGAGACATTCTTTTAAAAGGTGTGATTGGTTGATCAACAAAAAAAGCAAAGAAAGAAAAATACACTCTTAGCTATATAATGGGCATGGAATGGACAGTAAATACGCCTAATCATATAATTTAGTCTCTATTAGGACACAGTGTAATTATGAATACTATTATATGTAATGAACATCTCTGTTGAAAAAATTGTAAGCTATACTTAGTAGCAGTATGTAGACTACAAAATATTTGAAAACACAGGCCCACTTGCCTGTTCACACGCCTAGTTCTTGCTCATGGTGGAATTGTTGGGTCTATACATATGGAGTTGGTCTAGACTTGCTCTATATTAACAAGTGCTATGAGATAACTCTGTTATGATATAGCGCTTTATAAATAAAATTGAATTGAAAATTAAATTGATAGTTGTTATATTAATTTGCTTACATTTATATACCACAGTGGTCATTTTAGTATTTAATCTATTTGATATTAACGGGTGAAAAATCTCAAGCTTTTATTCATTTCTCTGATTGCTCTACAGTTTATATAAGTCATCACTGCTGTACTTTGCATTTTTTCAGTTGCCAAATATGTTTTATTGTTGTGACCATTTTCATTTCTGCATTATTGTTTTGGGTGGGAGATGTGAGCGCATCTCTAATGACATTGTCCACAAATATTATCCCTGCACCGTCTAATCTGTAGCGTTTCATTAACTCACTGTCATTACGCATTATATTTGTGTATATTTCTCCTTCCCCTTTTTCTTTCCCCCATTTTATCCTCTGCTTAAGAAACTCTTAAGTCTCTTAAAAGTCCTCCAACATACCCCTAACAGTTTCTACTGTAGGAGCTCTCTTAAGGGCTAAGATGCTTTGTGAATAACTTTTATCTTTACCAGGACCTGGTCTTAGCTGTAAGGGGGACATTTTTAGAAAACCTCATTATTCTAAGCAATGCTTTGTACTGGGAAGCTTTATGAATATGGCCACAGATCTCTATGATATTTATAGTCTAAACGTCTCATATGGTTTCATTTAAATAACTGCTGCAAAAAAGCAAAGATTAGAGAAAGGTAAAAAAGAAAAAATGGCACAAAAACCAAATAAACCACATTACTGTGTATAAGAAGTAGTTAAAGTAGTTCCACCAGCTACACTAGCAAAACCCTGCTTATACATTGATGCATCAGTACAGACAATCTAAGAATATCATATATAATCATTTATCAGTCAAATTGTACAGCAGAAATACTGCTTTTATTTTTGATACTCTTTTGCCTTAGCATGCTCTCCCTCTTTAGAAGCAGCAGCAGGAAACCAAAGAAGTGAGACTTATTACAGGAAATGTGTGGGTTTTCTATTCTCAAGGTTTATAACTTCATTTTTGCAAACTCTTGTGGACTCCCCAAAATAACATGTGTTACTGTTTATGAGTAAATTGTTTGTAAAACCTGCATCACCAACAGAAATCTTCAATGTAACTCACTCTTTAATAAGTCACACTTTTTCCTGTTGTAACTTTAGAATGAGTGTGCATTGATATCCGTTGTCTGGAGGGAAACACTGGTGGGGTTTTTTGTAATACTTCACAAGTTTATTATTTTTTTATAATAAGTCTTTTGCATACACATGATCTTGATTTGATGCCAAAAAATTAAGCATGACATTCCCTAAAAAGTTGTATTTTCTTGCCACTGATTGTGAAATGTCACATTTCAGTACATTCAGAATTCACAAGAAACAGTTTCAGTGTTAAGCAAGTTTTATACAGCCTGAAAATAATTGTTGAAATGAAAACAGTTCAGTAGTATCTCTTGTGCCCACATCCTGTTTTGAGCTGTGCAGCCGTCTATACAGAGTAGAGCTTTGGTTTTCGTTTTCAGCATCTGAACGTGACAGAAGTACCGTATAAATGTTTATCTGACTTGAAATATGGATGGTTCTTAGGTCACAATTGTGTCATTTTTTAACTCCAAGGTGCTACATGAATACAAGTACTGCAGATCAGACTGATATGATTAATGCTGATCACAATGTGATTATGGCATGGGGAAAAAACATTTCAGTTCCTCATTCAAGCTAGTAGGATATAATCTCATCTATCATACATTACAATCTCTTATGCATATGTACATTCACTCAACACTTCAAAGGGAGAACATAATGCTTTTGTGCCACCACAGGTCTAAGCCCAACAGTGAGCCATGCTCACTTTAAAGGTTCAGGACCATCTTGTGGTAAACTTTGACAAAATTAATGTCAAGTGCCACAATGTCCGTCATCTCTGTGTTGCCATGTAAGCAAACACTTATTATTATTATTTAAAGCCTTAACCCAACCTTTTAAGTGTGGGGAAACACTTCATTACAGTGTCTTTTTCTTTATGCAATTTGTTCAGAGCAACCTTGTTAATCCTTAGTATCAAGGAGACACAAGGAGTATGTGAACAACATGCCACTAAGTGTTTTTTCCCGTCTCCTCCTCTTCAACTGATCGCTGAAGTCCAGGAATTAACTTGAAGATGTGTTTGCGAACACTGCCTCTCCTGCTTTTACGGGGCAGGGTACCGAACAAGGAGGTGATCCTTGTTTCCTCCCAGGAAGGAGAGAGGGAGCTGCTGCTGCCGGCCAAACTGGAGCTGCTGGAGCGGCCGAGAGATTGATGAGGATGGCTGGAGCTCGATGAAAACCTGCTGGAGCTATCCTGCGATGGAAAATCTCTGGAGAAGAAGCAGCCATCGTCTGTGCTCGCTGCACTGCAGGGGCCTGGAGAATTCAGATCCCCAAACACACTGGACTGGTCACTGTCATCTGTCATCACGCTCCTGTAGCTACTGTCACTAGAAAAACGCCGGCCACACCGGCCCATTGGGGAGCTCACAATCGCCGAACAGTCCATTGAGAGGTGGAGGCTGCTGTTGTTCAAGTTACCTGAAAACATAAAGTCCCTGGTTAGTGATAATTGCAGCTGACGAGAAGTTTGCAACAGGAAGTTCGTCAGCAGCTTCCGTGTTCATTTCTCAGGGGAACTCCTCCATCTAATTTATTCTTTTGAGTTTACACTTCAATTGACATAGAAAAAAAAACAGCATCGCTTTAGAAAGATGTCCGTGAGAAAGGAAGCGTTGTGGTCTGACAGCTGAGCAAAGCCTCTCACCTCGCGTTAGGCTTCTTTCTTGTAATGTAAGTTTATTCAGCTCCACCAGTTTTTCACGTAGTGATTGCTGCATAGGCAAAAAAAAAAAAAAACACCATGTTTTACTTCCAGTGAAACTCTTTTAGCTTATACATTCAGAACATTCATCTTACAATGCAATATCTCACACAATTCTTCTGCAGATGTGTAATGTTTGAGTATATGCTGATTTCACACAGTGGTGTATTAGTATGTCAACCTGAAACTAACTACAGTGTGGCAGTTTAAACTTTATTATTAGCAGCTGGGTTTGTGTGCTAATACAACCACAGAGCTACAGCAACAACAAACATGGCCACAGTCAAAGAGACACACCTTAAGCAAGTTCATCTTCTTCTCCAGCTCTATCTGCTTCACTACATTCCCACATACAGTCTCCATCCTGGAATCACATAACAATAACACATAACTACACACACTGACAAAAGAAAACACTGTTCAATTTCTTTTTTTATTTATGTGTAGTGCATTTATCATTGTGCCAACACGTCTAGGAAGGTTCTATTCTGTCACTCACTTTAGATTGTTGGTTGATTCTCTTATCAGATCAAGTATGTGCTGATGAGTTGACCCTTCAATGCTGACCCCGTTGATAGTGATGATAATATCTCCTACAATGAATGAGGATGCAAAATAGAGGAACTCATCAATTATGAGAAGATGGCTTTGAATTGTATTTGTGCATCAGTACAGTATATGTGTTTGTGTAGGTGGAGAGTAGCGTGCATGTAGCATGTGCGGAAAGTGATATATCTGATGCTCTGTACACCAGACAGATAGAACAAGGTATGACAGTTTTGTGTGCATATGAAAGTGTGTGTCAGGGCTGTAAATAAGACGTGGGTGGTTCACCTGCGGTCAGACCAGCACTCTCAGCAGCACTGTCCTCTTGCACCTTGCGCACAAACGTGCACATCTCCACTGCAGAGCTGTCCTTTAGCTGCAGGCCATAGGTCTGCAACAAGAGACAATTCAAGTCACGAAAGCTGCCAAAGTAATACTTTTTCAACAGAAAAACACCTCAAACATGGAGTGGGCATTACTCTAGAATAAGAAAAGCATGTCAACAATGCATGTCTACTTCCTCTTAATGATTGCAAAATGTGATAACGTTTACCTGAATTTCAAAACCAAATGTTTCATTGTCTTGCTTTTCCAGTACAATTGTGGTCCTGTGCAAAAGAGAGAAAATCAATACTTTATGAATGGCTCTTTAATTCTCTTTCGGTAAAGAAATCTATTGCAAAAACAAAAGATTCATTATATACTGTAGTATTTTAAATGTAGTAAGGCTAAAGATGTAACCTTTCACTGTATGATAAATTGTACATCAGATTTGATATATTTACCTTTGTGGGTCAGAGTAATCAACCAGTGAGTTGGAGTGGGTTAGTTTGGGCTGCAAAAGGAGAAATACAGAGTTCCTCTTTAAAACAATATAATACATTTAAGTTTTAAACCTATCAGAGAACTAGAGAGGTTTAGTGTTACATAACTCAAAAGATTAAAATTGTTCAAAGACTTTTGGCCAGTTGCAGGGAGCCGCTGTTTTTTATTTTTGTTACACAGTTTGTGGTAAATCAATGAACTGCTGCTCATTATAAAAGACAAATCTCATCTAATCTAATTTTCAGTGTTTCATGATATTAAGTGTGTGTGTTTACACTATATAGTCCAGCTATATATTACACTTGATTTATTGTCTCACCTTGCGTACTCTGGGCAGAGAGGCTGTGCTCGGCCGGTGTCGGTCATTGTTTCCCCTCAGTGAACGCCGGTACCACAGTGAACCTTTCTTCCTCTGAGTATTATCCACAATGTAATTCTCTTGGCTGTTCTGGCGTTGATGTCCATTGAAATTCATGGTGGATTGCATGGTAGCGTAGTTCTCAAAGCATCATCATGTCCTGCTGCAGCAGCTCTTCGGTGATTGTGTGGCCCTGCCCCGGTGTGCAGCCAGAAGCTATATATGTCAAAGCGGAAATCCACATCATGTGATTTGCTGTGGTCGACCTGCATCTGCAGATCACAGCCTCACATACCTACTTTCCTGTTCACCTCTTTTGACTTAGTTTTCTCTTTCCTGAGAAAGGCTGACCTGCCATTTTGAAAAGCAAAGGAAGGAGGGTGTTTAAGCCTTTTTCTTATTATGCCCCTTCAAACAGTCCCTTTCCCTTTTTTGCAGTCTTAGCAATTCGATTTATGGTCTGTCAGAAACCAGCAACGCATGAGAAACTGCCACTTCACGCCTCCACCAGCAGCTGCTTCCAGGCTCTCTCACTCTCAGTTTCTCAATGGGCTAAGCCTCAGTCTAAGCCTGAGTCCTGTGATCTGCCAAGCAGGGAGACTTGTCTCATGAGGACAGACAAAAGGCTGAGTTAGCTCGGGGCCAGTGTCACACTCCCCAAACAGACTGCATGGGTCATTGGGCCGAAGGCATCAGACACAGAAAGTTCAAAAGAAAAATCACACACACAGGTCGGCAGTCAGGGAGACAATGGCTGATGGGTTAAAGAAAAAGTAAACTGAACCACAGAGCACAAACCTTCTCCCACTACCACACCCATACCTTCAATAGGCACACTGTTTGGTTTTCTGCCAGAAACGAATATCAGTTTTCACCATGCACAAAAGCTGCACTTCTATGGCGGCCAGAAATTCAGAAAAAAGGGTCAGTTCACTTTGAGCCTCAGTTCTCTATGTATGAACCCAGTTGAAATACTCCTTAACTAGCATATTGCCTCACAGCAATCCCCTCTGCCCCACTAACCCTCAGCTCAGCCCAACCACGGGACTGACTGGAACATAGATGTCCCATTTCACCAGGACGTTCCAAATTCCCATCCACAAGCTGCGAGTACAGAAAAAGAAATACATGTTCTCTTCATTGATAGCATTTGTGAAGTCTATCTTAAAACAACACTCACATGCCCATATGAAACAGTTATTGGTGTGGCTGGGTGTTTTTTGTTAAAATGCATTCTAAAGTTCAGCTGAAGCTTATATGAGGCTACAGTAGTCCTTGTTAATCAAATCAAGCATTATCTGCCAATGTTAGTCTTTGTTAGAACAAAATTCCCTCTTTCTGGTGGTATTGAACATTATTTCTTTGATGAGCTGTTTCATAACCTCCTGTAAGTGACACTGTGTGCTCTCTCGTCTGAGGTTACAGGCATCACAGTGAAAAGTCGTTATAGCATCTCGCAGCACAATCTTAAGCCGTTGACTCATCTGCATAGTGCTGATGGCATCCACGTTTCAGCTGTATTTCCTCTAACGGCCATATCCACATCATAAACACAGATAAAGCAGAAAGCGGAGATGAGTCATGTCAGTTAAGGTAATGTGTGATGGGGGAAATAAAAATGACCTGCTTCAGATGAGTTGCTCCGGGAAATTCTGTCCTACGTGCAGCAATGTGCACAGCTCCGCACATTCGGAGCTTTCAAAATCACAATTGCCATGCGACACATACAGTGTTATATGAAGAAACACCTCATCTTTCCTCAACTGTTTGCTCCATGAAAAACAGTTTATTGACCCATTGATATAATTTGTTTCTATACAGAATAAATAGTGCAAGAGAAAAGGTACAATGCAATGGCATGAAATCTGCGCACAAAAATTAATCTATGTAAGTGGATGATGATTTTATGATAGCAGTATCACATTTTTAATATCTAGCTATTTCAAATACAGTATATATAAAAAAAGACACCAGTCAGAAATTGCACATGGTGATCACTCCTCTTTGGAATGACTGATATATGCTTCGATATCAGTTCTTCTCTGTGTCACCTGTCTGATTCTTGGAGAAGCAGATATGACACAATAGACAAAATATAAGCTTGGCTCAGCGTAGATCCAACATCACATTTTAAAAAAAAATTTATACCACAAGTATTTTCAGTGGACACAGGCAGAGCCAGGCGCTTTAATACTGCAATATTTCCTATCTGTATTCTGTAACACACAAAGTCGAACGATTCCATGATAGAAGTCAACTAATCATTTCACAGAAAGGAAAAAATGAAGACTTGCACATGAACTGATATTTGCCGAGCGAGCAACAGGCTATTGTACATAGCTTATTTTCAAGAGGCAGCACAGCTGATACAGAACATATCATACCGTAATCATGACACCTTCATAACAGGAGAACACTTACATGTGTCAGCGCTGATACCAAGCATCTGCATGGAAGTGTGTAACTCGCTTTAGCAACTAAAAACATGAACATTAACTTAGGATGTAGAGCTAGACAAGAATGAAAAGCCGTAGTGGATGGGAAGCATGGAAAGTTTTTTCTCCACAGCACCGGTTTCACAAACACTATAATGATTAATCAGATTCACATCTTCAAATACAGAATCAGATCACAGGATACAAAACACGGGCACGCCTGCACACATGTGAGCGCATACAAGCACACATGATATACAGGTTTATCATGTGGGCACGCTCCCTAAGACAGACAATGGCATTTGTGATCATATGTGCACCCATCACCCAAACTGTGCTCTCCAAGTGAAATGTCAAACTGATTTACCACAGTACCAGTGACAATGTACTCAACTAACATGATATACTTTACTTCCACATCAGCCTTTTGGTCTGTTGTGTGTTCTCATTATCTTATCGCTTTATGATATACTCTTTAGCTTTATGAAGAACTTTATCAAGATCTAATCTTGTCTTGGTCTTTGCTTTTATAACAATTGTCTGGTACAACAGGAAACCTGCTCTAACACTGCATCGGGCTGTGTAACATGTACTGTACATAGTTGTTAGATTTCCTTGTTAAAAAATACATTTGAACATTAACAATAGTGAATTTAACTTCTTCTGAAGATTTGACTTGTACATTAGGGTAGCTGAGATTTTATCATTTCAATAACATGTGAATAAATATATTTGAGGAAAATAAAACGTAATTTTACATTCATGAATGAGCTCGTTTGTATGAACAATCTAGCATTCACCTGTCAGAGAGCAGCTTTTGTCAGCAACTTAAAGCTTTAAATGTGCAAAATTCATAGCGGTACTTCTACGTACATAAAGGACAAGACGAAAAAGTCCATAGCCACTTTTCTTAAGAGGCTATTAAAATGTGGAGAGACAATTTTATAATTCTTACCACCAGTCAGTCTAAATATTTAAAGTTTGGCCTGAGGGTGGCACCAGAGACACGGTCAGGATTTTAAATAATCCCAACACGGTTTCCTGTGAGGATTTTGGGATAGCTCCAGACCTGGCTTCACTTTTATTAGTTTCAGTTGGACTCTGTCAGCCTCAGTTGTCAGGGGATCAACAAAGTTATTAGGGTTCATCCCCAGAGGACCATGAATGTGCAAAAATGTCATCAGTATCCGTTCAAGGTTTTTTGACCAACAGAAAGAGCGACCAGTGGACCGACTGTCCATGCTATCCATGGAGCCAATAGCTAGAACTAAATCACACTAAATAACCCACTTACAGATAATTAGCTAAAGTATGTCTTCCACTTGGAAATGCACAGTTGTATTCCTGTTAAATAAATTGCAATCCTGTTATAGAATCCTTTCCACGGAGTTTAACAAACCATCTACAATGGTATATTATCGCCAACAGTACTATAATAACTATGCAAAAGCACTTTAAAGTTCAGATTCTCAGGGACAGTCTGTACATGTGTCATTTAAAACCAGGCAGAACCATTTAGGGTATCTTACCCAGTATCAATTGTGATTGTCAGTTAGCACACTACCTACCCAACAATACTTTGTTTGTTACAAGATATGGCACAAAAACATCACAATGGGCAACTTCAAGCTTTGGGCACTTAAATTTCTGAGGTAGCAGTATAATCTGTATATACATTATACATATTCTTATTTCATATGGCTCTTCCTACCAAAGGTTGTTTGGTTCAAATTGGTCTACTGGGTGTCAATATGCAAAGCATCCACAGACACCCCCTACAATACTTTGGCACCAAAAACAACCTGCTGCTCTCCGCCGTGTGGTTGTGTCCTGACGAGGGGCAGCCTCAGGCAGTTAGAGCATGCAGTTCTTCCCCTGTTTGCGTCCAACAACTCTCAGTCCATCCTGTTGCACCAGTGCCAGCACCAGTGCTAATCTGCAGGGCAACAAATCAAACTAATCTTTGACATCCTTGATGACAGACAGCTGAGACACCGTTTTCTTGACCCGCAGAGCAGTGAGTCGAGCAGCAGGGCTGGCGTACCAGCACTCTCTCATCAGTTTGCCTATCACACGCAGAACCTGGTGAATCAACAAGGAGACCGTATGATTTAGATAAAAGCCAAAATGTCACTTCATTTAGAGGGTGAAGTGTCAGCTTCTTACCTTGAATACCATAAATACCAAAAGATTCAGATGGATGCATGTTGAATGGGAGATTGGTTATTATCAAAAGGGACTTATCTAGGCAACACCTTTGGAATAACATTTCATTTGGTGGCCAAAAATGAATAATAATAGAAACCGTCTTAATCCCACTATTCCTCTGTTAGGTTCAAAGTTAAATGAGTGGAAGCATGTCCAACCAATAAGAAGTCTGAGACAAAAGGGCATGACCCCATCCTGTCAATCACTCCCACTCAGTTACCTAAGGGGAAGCTAAGAAAGCGTTTCAGGTGCGTCATCCCTCCTGCGATGGTATGACTTTGTGGAGATTTGGCGTCTTTCCCCGCCAAGCTTGTATAAGCTTTTAATGGAATTTCTGGCTTCATACAACTTGGGTCTTATTTTTGGAGTTTTGTCCAGCATTGTTTTCCTTAATAATAACATGAATGTTGTTATGAATTGCTAAGAAGCAGTCAGACGGCAAGAAACACAAGCAGTCAGAGAATCAAACAGGTTTTAAACAAGCTTCCAGGTTAGTCGAACTCATTTGAATGGGAAAAGAAAGCGAACTGTAAAAAATATTACCCAGATGTACTGCTTCATCATTGATCTACTGTACTTAAGGGTTCAGTGTGCTTCAAACAAACTAGTTTGTACAATGTGTACAATCCTAACACATCTAAAGGAAAAAGCGTTTATACCTGTTCTGACTGGCCACACTTGAATTAATAAAGAGCAACAAGAGGCAATTATCAAATGAGCATAACGGCACACAATTTCAGACAATCTCTGCTCAAAGGCATCTCCTAGCCTCTCCAAACCATTGAATGTTCGACCATCTGACAAACACTTGTGTTGTAGCATTCTGAGGCCTTTACTGTAGTCATACTGTAGTTTTCCTGCACAAAGAGATTGTTACCAACATTTCAGGGGCACTCACTTTTGGTTATACCTTCAGAGAAAGTGGTATTACCATCTGGAAAAACGGTTGCCTGACCACTCAAGTTTCTTGCCTCGGCAGGTATTTTGGCCCGTACAATGATATAACTGATAGGATTGATAGAAAAAACTAAGAAATAAATTGTGGAAATTACAAATCACTTTGCTCATTCAAATCGTTTTGTTCGGCTCAGTTCAAAGATCTGTAGCCACGTACATGTAGTTCAAGTTAACCAATTTAATCATAGTTCAACAGAATGTTTGACTGTTTTCATATCGGCAATAAGTTCAGTCTGTTTTGTACAAACTACAGAGATAAAAGCACTGTTAATAATCTCAAACACTCACCGATCTGCAACACAGCTACTGCGTCCTGATTGTTTCTGTGGCTTTTGCGGTCTTTCAGTGAGCTTTTATCCATAAAGTAACATACTGAACTGAGCTGGAGACAGTGCTTTCAGTCACCAGTGAGGGGAGCTCTAATGCTAATTGCTAAAACAATGATTATTCAGGATTGTCAGCTCAGTTTGCGGATTCAGGAGCACCTCTGCTACAAAAAAAAAAATGCCTGTGTTGTAACAAACCAGATTTATCCTCTAAGCACGTTTTTGTTTTGTATCTGACTTTAACAGTTTCATACACACATTATCAGATTAACCTTTCTGTCTCACCTCGCAGCTCTGCCACTGGTTGGGAATGTTGGGTCTGAGTTTCTGCTCACACACCACCTTCCTCATGTCCTCGACAGTCGGATCAGAAGGCACCAGGTCATAATAAGGCAGCTGGAAATCTTCGTTAAGTCCTGTGAAAATGACAAAGACGGAGATTGATTTTATCATGCCTAATGACGCACAGGGCTGATGGTGTGCAGTGTACTGAAAAACAGGATTTAAACAACCTAAAATTAGCGCGCAAGGGACAATTACAGTTACATCAGTGGTCATGTATGTACTATTAGTGCCACAATACAGTCTTGCTGATGAGTCAATAGTTCTATAAATATCGATAAACATGTGAGAGTGTATATGTGCATGTGTCATTTCAGGTACCCCCAACAGAGCATCTTCGGGCCAGTTCCCAAAACACCAGGCCTAGTGAGTAGATATCTGCCTGCTTGAATGACTCAAAGCCGCTCATATTGATTGTCTCGTCCAGGATTTCCGGGGCCATGTACCTGAAGAGGACAAAGTAATTATGGCCTAATGAAATAAAATGCCCAGTACTTCTTGGAATATTGCCATAAGTGATTTGCGAGTGGGTTAATTGTTAATCTTGGTCTCGATCTCTGAATGGAAAAGCAAAAATGTGGAGAAACTACAGAAATAACAGGCACCGTTCACTCTGAATGCAAAGAGATCCAAACATTATGTTTCTGGGACCTTGAAGAACAAAAACATTATCTTTAAAATCTAAACTGGCACTCACTGGTGATTTATGGATTTAGATTGACAAGGATGTCAGTCTAAGCGATATTTTACAGTTTGGTGACTCCTAATGGTAGCATTCAAAGTCAAAACATTTTACATCCTACACATACAGAGTTTACGTTTGGTCTATATAAATAAATACATGTGTTCATATATCACTTTACCAGAAATGTTATTACAATAACTAGTTGCATTCATCCTGTTTGCTTTAACTAATAAGTTGATGTCCAGCATCTTTCCTCAATAGACCTTCAACAACACTAATTATTTCATTATGAACACAACCAGAAACCATTACTCTGTTAAACAGCATATTATTGTTAGCAATCACTATTGGGACTGAATGTGCAGGTTTTTGATTATGGATTTTGCTTTTCTTGCAGAAAACAGTGCCTAGGAAGGTGGCTCACTCCTTGTTGTGAGCCAATAAAAAGTATTGGCTAAAAAATGTAAAACACGTCGACTTTGGAGAAACGTAGAGCCTGACTACAATGTGAACTTCATGGGAAATCTAGCACATCAAATAAATTGGACCAGGTTTGAAGTCACTTTAGTTATATTCATTTTTCTATTTTGTGTGTGTTAGTTGTGTGTTGCGTTGTGACGTTGATGCAACCTCTTGGTTCCCACTCTGTGGTTGGATGGTATGTCAATGGTGTTGGTGCTGGAGTCGTGTTTCACGGCCAATCCCAAATCTGCGATGACTGCTGTGCCGTTCTTCTTCACCAGGATATTTTTAGACTTTAGGTCTCTGTGAGCAATGGCAGGTTTCCCTACAACCAAGAAGGCCACGAATACGGTTTTAGGCCCAAACATGCGAGGACAAATATTTTACATCTTTCAGTGAAAAAAAGCTACATTTATCAGGATTAATGGAGCAAACAAAAACATCTGCACCAATGTTTTGTAGTATTCTGACATACATAACATTTTCAAATCAAATTATCACAGTCATCAATGAAACTTACATGTTAAGAGATAACTTTGGGATCTGGGAAAGATCTAAACAAATCAATCGAAAAAGTAAAAATGATCTGTAGTTGCAGCCCTAAATTATAGTCTAATGTATCAAATGACAAACTGTCCTGAGGATACATGGGATGACCATAACTGATGGATTCTAGGTTAAGACCATTATTTAGTATATGGTGGGTATAATTGTTTGAATCCCCCAATATGTCATCATGTCGCCTCATTCACTTAATCCAGCCTTACCCTGTGTTCCAATGATTTCCATGTGGAGATGCGCCAGGCCACTGGCAATGGATAAAGCAAGGATGATCATGCCTTCCACAGAGAGTGTGTACCTGTTCAGGTAGTCATACAGGGAGCCATGCTCATGGTACTCTGACACCAACCAGAGCTGGGTCCACGAGCCATTATCTGCAGCACACAACAAATAATACAGTCACATGTTGGCACATTTCTCTCATAACTGTAATATGAACTTGATTAACTTTGGTCAGCATGTCTGAATCTCACACCTTTATTATCAGCAGCAATGAAGCCCAAGATGTTCTCATGTCTGAGCATGATAGTCTGATAAATCTCGGCTTCGCGAAACCACGACCTCTCGTCCCTGGAGGAGAAGATCTTCACTGCCACATCCTCACTTCGCCACTTTCCCCGCCACACCTCCCCAAATCGACCCTTCCCAATGGTCTCCTGCAGGACAATGGTCCGAGCTATAGTCCGCTGGACCAGCAGTGGCAGACCTGCAAGACACAAAACAATTATTTCCACAAGGAAGACCATAAGCTGATATTGACATGTAATCATTTCATTTTACTTGCTTCACATTTATTAAAGTCTTGTTGAGTTTAACCGGGATAAATCAAACAATATGTGTCATCATATCCGTTAAGCCGGCTGGTTGTGTTTCTCTTACCTGATCCAGAGCCCGAGGTGCTCATGTCAAAGATCAGATCTTTCAGACATTTGTCGGTTGACATGAGTATCTGGTCATCCAGAGGCTCCTCTGGGTCCTGCTTGTGGGCTCTGCTGTAGGCACAGCGGTGGCCCTGCACAACGAATACACCCAGCAGGATCCCCACACACAACAGGCAGGAGGGCACCAGGACCACCACAGTAAGCTGCACCCTGCTCCAGCTGGGTTCTTCCAAAGGCCTCTCTGACAACACACACACACACACACAACATGACAATACAGCCAATGACGTTAGCATATCAATGTTCCCCAAAATTAAATTCTCAAGACAAAGAACTAGTAGACTGATAAGGAATTTGCAATTATGTTCATCACTGAGCTCCACGTGATTGTTGCTCCCTCTGGTGGTCATTGTTGATTGTGTCATTAGGTGTGTTGGGTACAACAGAGTGTGGACTGAAATCATCTTCTCAAGTGGACAATATTTTATTAGTGGTGAATAAATATTGCTGAAATATGCTGATGTACAACATCTCAGAAAAACACTTTTCTGACCTTAACACAAAATCAGCAAAAAATAAGCCATACCCCCCCCATCAACAATCTTAAAATTCAGAAATATGGTAATTGTAATTTTGCCAGCTGCAAAGTTGTGTCGTCCAATAAATTGTTTTTTTAAAGTGCCAGACATTTTCCAATAAGTTACATTAATCAAAGATAAGATACAGAGTTAGTGCCAACAAACACTTCTACAAAAAGTAAAAATCAAAATGTATTTATTTTTTCAACACACTGAACAACAGGTGCACTACGAGACCTTGCAATAAATGATGGGTTTGGCAAAACAAGGCAACCTGACAATTTTATCTCTGACCTTCATTCTGTCTGTGGGTGGACAAAGGAGACCTGGACAGCTGGTGGGCGCTGTGATAATCCAGACATGCTGACAAAAACTATTGCACATTGAACACTGTAATAGCACTGTAGCATAGTACTACAATTAAATGAGACAGGTCTGGGGAAAAATAAAAAATGTACTAAAAATACTAACTTTGGTAGATACACACTTAGCCAACTTAGATCACCTCATATTAACTAACATGACTGATTGCAGGAACGAATATCTTTTTCAACAAACACACGGGCATGTACGTATTGTAAAAATAATAATAATAATAATAATAATAATAATAATAATAAAGTGGTTCCACATTTCTTTAGCCTTTTCATCTTCTCAAATCCCCAAAGCATGAAATGTCCTCCTGCCCAGGAGTGCCTCAAACATGCAACATTTGCAGATGGCCCAATGTGCAAAGCAACACATCGTGAACTAAACCACAGTTTCCTAAGACATGTTTAGCCTTTTACCTAAATACATATCCTGCCATGTGTCCGACTGGAGGCCAGCAGATATGATGCAAACCGAGGCTCTCTGCTCCTCTAGCCCAGTGGCAAAATACCTTGTGCAAACTGCAACTGATTTTTTGACTCTAGGTGACTCTGCACGCGGTCAAGGAGGTCATCTCAGCACTCGTTTCTACTTACAAACTGTTTGTATGACACAACATCTAAATAACTGTTTGGAAATTAGGGACAGAAGAACAGAGGCCATCTCGGCCAAAGTGTTAAAGGACAATGTACTAAACTAAAGTGTAAAAACAGCTACACAAAACCACTAAATGTATACGTAACTTCACCTTATAACTGTAAATGCATTCTGCCACTCAGGCCTTTATAGAAGAGGCAGCAAGGGAACTGACGAACATTAAGTCTCAATGTATACAACATAAATAACACACTGGATGAGATCACATGCCGATATTTAGCAGAGCAATGGAACAGATTGATTGTGGTGTCCTCATTCACAGTCAACACCATCACAGCCTCGGGGTGCTGCCCTGGCCCATCTCATCAACAGTCTGCAGCACTTTCAATCTCTTGTATCACCTCTACATCTTATGAAACGTTGTTTTATGAAAGTGACCACTGTCTGACAATGCCGTCTGTGGGTGGGGGGGAATCACCTAGTGTTTTTCTTACATTCAGTGTCAAAAATTAAGAATGGACTGATGTTTATTTAAAACTATGGCCAAGAAATAAATATTGTCAAAAGTTTAAAAATGCAGAAAGAGGACATTTAGGCTGTTCTTGTCTAACAGGCGCACATGCAGCACCCAAAAATATGAATACACTCACCAACATATAGAAGTGTTTCCCTTTAGTGCAACTGATTTGTTGCTCCCCCTGAATATATTGGTTTTATTTAACACAACTCCAAAGAGGCGCTAGTGTTGCTCCACAAGGCTATAATATGTCAGATGTTTTTCAGCTATTTGTGAAGTTGTGAAACTGAATAATGAAGCTTTAACAAATGAATTATGAATGACCCAATTAACATGGGCCAATACTGCCATTAACTCGAACTGGATAAGTTACAAAAGAACATTATAAAATACATTAAATATTAATTTATGCATTGCAGCAGTGTAACACAGCAAAACCACTATGAGCCACCATGCTAAGTGTGCTAACTCTGACTCCCCAGTGTTTTCCACTGAATTGCATATCCACAGGTGTAAGTAAATCCTTTAAGGCCAACTTCCACCCTTTTAACATGCAGCAGGACTACATGCCTGACAAAGTATTTATTTATAAATCAGCGGAGGGAGGGGGAGGATCACTAACTGCCGTCCCTTTGCCTCCGCCAGATTTGTTATGTCACAGGATCTAGTAGGATCAGCATCCACCTCTTCTAGCCGTGGCCAGAGTGAGTGAGAAATCCCACACTGATTGGGCTTGGGGTTGCTGTCGAATGAATGCTGCAACTACCGAGCAACGTGACATAAACGGACTGTTTGAGGGGACGACTCCATCTTTGTTTATAAATATTCATCTTTTTTGGTTTCAATTGAAAGACAACCAGAGATAAAGACAAGATTGCATCGGTTCGAAAGCATCGCATTGGCTGTACCTGGGTGTAGGTGCAGAGTCTCATTGTTGCAGAAGTCAGTGAAGCAGCAGTTCCTCTTGGAGACATTTCCGGAGCTGTAGCAGAAGACCTGGCCCTTCATCTCAGAGGGCGACAGGCAGGACTTGACCTTCTCCTCTTTACCATCAATCAGCATCACAGAGTTCCAGCAGGCGCCGTCTGCGGCCGTCTCGCAGGTGTGGTTGGCGCACAGCTGGCACACACACTTCAGACCTGAAACACATGGCATTACTCAAGTTGGCTTGATAGCCGTTTTCTTCACAAACACTTTCCAGCAGACGCCAGTTAATTCATTGATTTGTAAAATCACTGAGGGGGAAAAGGACACTAGACAAACAGGTGTAATTCACAGACCGTCATGGCCAGCGGTCTTTAACTCTTTAGAAGCAGGATGCTCCTGTTACGTAAGGAGGTCCATGCTCTTAAATGGTTGGAGGTGGAGGAACCAGAGTAATGCCTCTTAGTTTAACACCCAGATAATCTTGTGTTCTACTTGGGGCTGCTGTCATTGTTTGTTTGATAAGACTGTGAGTGATTGATAAGCGAGCTTGCATTGCAGGTTCACTGGAAAAACCTGCAAACAACCTGTAAGAATACTATATGTTATTCAATTAAACTATTTTGAATATATATATATATATATATATATATGCAGTAGCTCAGATTTATAACTGTGCTACCCATAATATTGCAAGTATAAATCATATTACAATATATAAAAATATTTATCATAAGCTTCACTGACAAAACAGTAACTTTTTGATAATTTGAAGCATATGAACTGTTTGCTCAGTAAATAAAAACCTAAAGTTTTTTTAATACTAAAAACACCCTTCAATATAATGCAGTCTAGTACACCACCCACTATAACCCCAATAATAATCATAAAGTGGAATTACCATGTTTCTGACCATGTCAAAATGGAAAATGTATAAACTTTGCATAAAGATAAAGGAAGAACAACAGCAATAACGCTACAAAATAAATAACTTATGATTGAAAAACCTTTAACCTGAACTCATGATCATCTGTACTGTTTTAAGATTTTTAAGGAGGCAACTCAAAAGCCAAAAACCTGAACTTGGGAAATATTTAAAGTGCTCTGGCAGTGCTCATCCTGTTCCTCCTTGCACAAAGGAGCAGATACCGGTCCTGCTGCTGGGTTAAAGACCTTCTATGGCCCTGTCCAGCTCTCCTAGAGTAACTGCCTGTCTCCTGGAATCTCCTCCATGATCTTGAGACTGTGTTGGGTGACACAGCAAAACATCTGGCAATGGCAGGTATTGATGTGCCATCCTGGAGGAGTTGGACTGCCTGTGCAGCCTCTGTAGGGCCCAGGTGTCGCCTCATGCTACCAGTAGTGACACTGAGCCGAGCCAAATGCAAAACTAGTGAAAACAGCCAGGAAAGTCAGTGGCCTCCACCTGTAAAACCATTCCTGTTTTGGGGGTCGTCTCATTGTTGCCCCTCTAGTGCAGCTGTTGTTAATTTCATTAACACCAAAGCAGGTGAAACTGATTAACAACCCCCTCTGCTACTTAACTGACCAGATCAACA